>SATY01000661.1:0-20465 GCA_004335155.1 Ascochyta viciae
AAATAAGGAGGATTCGGTGTAATATAGTCAATAGGGCCATTTCGGAACACTTAGATTATGCCAGACCCACCTACACTACTTATGCCAACTACCAAAGTATGCCTGCCGGCTTATAGTACTATAGGCCAAAGAATCTAGACATGGTGGTTTCCCCTAACGGTATCCGCCGCTGAGTAATCTACACCTTACAATCAGCATATCGGCGTTATTAAAGAAGTTTGCTACCCCAGGAAGACACCGTTAGTCTTTGGAGCTAACGACCTTTTGTTAGGTATGGTAGATACCTGGGCTAAGTACTGGGTGCGATAGGCAAGGAATTGGGAAAACGGTCTTAATGAACGGATCGACGTCCTTTGCATCATCTGGCTTGCAACCTTTCGGCCTGAAAGTGGTGAGCGATAGATTGCCTGATGACTGTTACCCTCGTTAGTAGGGCAGACGATATTGAATAGCCAATATTGACGCCGGGACAGGCCCGACTCTCCATCACCACGTTCGCGTAGGGAAGAACACAATGATGCAATTCAAACTATGATTCAACACGCTGCCACAATTACTCCAGGGCCGGCTTACAGCCGGGAGTGAAAGAAAATGAAACCCCAAAATCAGCATAGCCTTGTGACTGCGAGGAGTAACATACAAATAAGGCAGGCGTAATGAGCTTGGCTTGCTTGATTCGAGTGTGTAATTTCGGACGGGTTGCCAGACGGTTCGCGATGTGCAGAGCAAATGGTACAAGGATTCCAGCGATTCGTGTCGATGCAGTCAGTAATCATTTCCCGTCAGAATCCAGTGGCTTAGTACGGAGTAGATAAAAAACCCCTTTCGTAGTACACACGCTGCATCTGGCCAATACATGTGATCATGCGCACAGCTGACAGCTAGTATTGTTCGGCGAAAATTCACCGGTGTATCTTGCTTAGACAAATCTTCACCATGAACTCAAGCTTTCCAGCTTTCATCGGGTGTCACGATGTTGGTTGCAAGGCTGTGAAGTCTTCCAAGCTCACACGCAAGCCTCAGGATTAAAAATTGCTACACCTCACATCTGGTGCTGAAACGATGTGGTGGATTGGGCACGCGCATCGCGTGCTTGTCAGTGCTCAATTACGCTTCCATAAGCTGATTGCCGTTTGTGGTGCTAGTGCCTCTTGTTCAGGCTTGGGTTGGGTTCCCCAGAGTGAAAGATCCTGCTTCCCAGCAAAAAGACGCGCACGCCCCTTCAGACGGCGGGCCTTGGAGGTGCGATCCGCTGCACGAATCTTCGATTCAGCCATGGAATGCTCAAAAATTGTGAGTTGTATAGGCGCCCAGGACTCTAGGCCAGGCTGCTTTGGGTGATGGTTTACGTATGCCAATCTCGGATCGACCGGCGCCGTATGGACTTCGTGCCTTCACTCCACACCAGCGTTGTTTGCGCCGTTGTCGACCACTGCGACAGTTTTGGCATTGTTTTGTAGGGAACTAGGACGTGACGATGAAGTATCGAAACAGAGAACATACGGAAGATGCAAACGGCCACAGCGAAGACTAGCATCTCCTGGAAGAGTGCGTTGTTTCAAGTCTGGTCGCTACAGCCTAAATGACACTGCCGCGCCTCCTAACGCAAGCGGAGTACTAGCCGCCTAAAACCGCCACGATGCTCGCAGACGCATGCTGTGTTGGTATCATCGTTCCACTTGTAGGGTTTCTTGGTAACTTGGCTGTAAGATCCAACAATCTTACTGGTCAGCCTTGAATGACACCACCTCTGCTTAGAGCTTTCGTGCGAGACGTTTAGGCCTTATTGGATGGAGCCTGAGCTTCTGGGGCTGTGCGAAGGGAAGCGGGCCGGTGGCACTCGTTGTTTGAGGGAGTTGTTAACGTGCACCCCAATAGCTGGTAACGTGCACCCTAATAGCAGGGGGGAATGCAGCTAAGACGCGCCGCCTCGCCCAAGTAACTAAAAAGGCCTAGTTGCTATACAAATATAGCTGTTAGACTGCTTTATTACAGGTGTAATGTCTTACCTAACATTTTGTAACGCTTAATGTATTAGCAGAGGCCTTATCTACAACGCGTTAACTACCTACCTCTATCTTAAATTATTGTTATTATTATTATTGTTATTATTAACGTTGCTGTTGTCTATTGCTATGCCTTTATTGTTGCTATTGCTATTACTGTCGCCGCTGTTGCTATTAATAGCTTCAGATTTGCGGTGCTAGCGCGTGGCTACACTTAGGCAGGGCAGTTAAATCTATACAATAAATAGGCAGTAGATAGATAAAAATCTATTAACAATTGCCTTAAAAACTAACTTGCCTACACTGACATGCATCTAGGATAACTTAGCTTGTAATAGGCAGGTAAACAACAACTTACAGGCATCTATTTTTAGTGGTAATACTATACAATACGTATGTGCTAGGGTCCCTAGCTGCCTTGCAGCCGAATCTAACTTGCATAGGGTTATCGGGGTGCACGTTACCAGCTATCGGGGTGCACGTTAACAACTCCCGTTGTTTGACTCTTGGAACTATGGCAACCGGAAAATGGCTGACAAGACAGGCGGTATTTGAGCAGGACGGTACATATACCTGGCTCCCCCTCATCACTCTCTTCGACGTCGAGATTCAGTTTGTCGAACTTGCACTCACCAATTGACCAACCAACAGACCAGACCTGTTTCAGTTGTGATTACACTTCAACAACATGCTTTCCAAGTTGTCTGTCTTCGCTTTCGCGACCGCCGTCCTGGCCCAGACGAACGGCACCGTCCCAACTCTTGCTGAAGCATTGAGATCGTCCACCCAGCTCACCAGCTTGGACGGTGTTCTTGCTCTCCCCGCCCTTGCTCAGCTTGTTCAATCCCTCAGCAGCGCACAGAATGTTACCCTTCTTGCGCCCTCGAACGAAGCCTTCGGCAGTCTCGGTAACGAAACGTTCGCAGCTCTGACCGCCAACGAGGGACTTCTCACAGCAACGCTGCAATACCACGTCCTGAATGGCACAATCCTTTCCTCCGCAATCACCAACCAGAGCCAATTCGTCCCGACACACTTGACCAACCCGCAATTCACCAACGTAACTGGTGGTCAGGTCGTCGAGGCTGTCGCGTCTGGAGGCAACGTCACTTTCTTCAGCGGTTCTCTTTCGAACTCAACTGTCACTCAGGCTGTGAGTCTGCCTTACTCTGTTAATCACTCATAAATTCTGACTGTTTGTAGGATCTCAACTTCACCGGCGGTGTAATCCACATCATTGACCGGTTCCTCGTCCTGCCTGAAGTTGTTTCGGACACTCTTACAACCGCTAACCTTACATCCCTCCACGGTGCCCTGAATACTACCAGCCTCCTCGACGCTGTTGACACCACACCCGACGTCACCATTTTTGCTCCCTCCAACCAGGCTTTCCAGGACATCGGCTCTGCTCTTGGCAACCTCTCCACTGAGGATATCTCCAACATCTTGACCTACCACGTTGTCAATGGTACCATCGGATACTCATCTGGTATCGAGAACGGTACTACCCTGACAACTCTGAACGGCCAGAACCTCACAATCACCATTGGCGAGGAGGGCCGTATCTTCGTCAACAGCGCTCGTGTTACCATCGCTGATGTCATTGTCGCCAATGGTGTCGTTCACGTGATTGATGAGGTTCTTAACCCCTCAAACACTACCATTGCCGATCCCTCTGACGATGAGGGTGAGGGTGCTTTCCCTGGCGCTACTCCTGTCTCGGAAGCTCCGTTCACGTCTGGACAGCCCACACCCACTACCTCCATCAACCAAGAGGCTACCAGCGCTGCTGGACCTGGTTCCTCGGGGACAAGCACTGCTGGTGCTCCCGCCGCGATGAAAACTGGTTCTGTTGGCATGGGTGCCCTTTTGGGTGCTGCCGCTGTCTATGCATTCAACTAGGTCGAGTCCAACACTGGCTTGGGACTCAGAGCAATCCTTGTGCGCGGCACTACTGCGCCAATGCGTTTTGAGATTAACAATCGTTGTCTTTTCTATACCACACCCTCAAGGCGATCAATGTAGTGGAACTACTATCTAATATAAATGATTTACGAACCGTGACGCTATCCTGATAACTTTCATGAACAATGAAGCCCGCACAAGTAGTTAACTGAATCAGCCTATTGCAACACAGGTTATGCCAGAACCATCTTGCGCGATCGCTGCTCGGGCTTTCATGTCTCCATCAGACAACATATTCGCAGACTCGACGGCGTCAGATCCGGTGTGCTCCAGATCGTTTCAACGAGCTACTGTGTGCGGTTATTGGCCGTTTGCGGGGGCTAACGACTCACTAAACTCCGAACAATGGACATGAAAACCTCCGCGTCAAAGCCAGTTTGCGCTGCTGATGCGCTAGACATTACGACGTTTTAGTGCCGCAATCAACAGCTACCGCAAGAAGTATGTTCAGTTCAGACCTTTTCAGTATTGCCACGCGACGAGTGGTTTCAACTTTTTCCAAAAACATTCTTCAGTGCTCAGTAAGTAGGAAAAAAGCTGCGGTCCTGGCTAAGAGCGACGTCCAAAGACCCAGAAGCTCACATCGTCCTCTCTGCTGTACATACCACTCTTAAAGCAGCAGCAGGGGAAATGCTGTGCTCATGTACAACAAAAGAAAGCAAATACCATCATCTCATCGAGCGGGTACCTGCCTCGGTAGGTTCGAACCTGTCAGACGCGGCGCCCAGCTTGTGTGATGACCTACAGCGGAGGCGCGCCGTAGCTTCTATTGCTTTTGTCGCTGCTTGAACAACCCACAACAGAAGCCTTGATGGCATCCATTTCAGAATTTCAGCTTCGGACTTGCAACTGTTGTCCGCTCAAGTTGCAGGGGTTGCTCATAGTGCAACGTGCATCACAGACGTCAGGATATCCCAACCTGCATGTGGGTTTCAGGATCATCAAATTTCGGCCGCGTCACAGTAGCAACGGCACAAGAGCAGCGTTCCGTTCAGCTCACCACAGCCGCGGGTGCATGCAGTCGCGCAACGCAACCCACACATCTGCAGGCCTGAGCTCTCGATTGGCGAGAGAAAGGGAGATCAACGAATCTCGATCGCCGACCGGCACCTCAGACGGCTTCATGATTGATCCTGGTGCTCCAAGTTCCCAGAGCTTCGTCACGGCCATGGTACTCGAGTTCAACATTTTTACCGACTGCTGGTTGCTTGGCAGTACAATGGAGACACAGCAGCACCGAAGCTACACTCTTTGGGCTGGCTGGCTTTTGTTTCTGCTGGTATCCGTTGGATGCTTGTTATGAACGTTTATCTTTATGTGGCGCAACAGGGGTCGGTAGCGACAACGCGGACATCTAACATGTTAAACATGTACAGCGCCCGGATCTTCGTGGCCTGTCAGGGTTATCGGCCCATCAGTAGCGCCATAGCTATGGCGTTGATATGAGAGGGCCGAATGCTAAGTTCCTGCGCAGCTGCTTCGCACGTCCTGCCGGCATCAGTTCATGCGGCTTTCTCTTTATCTCACTGGTCCACTCAAGAGCAGGTCTACTTGGACATCGTCACCGATATCTTGAAGCAGGGATCTGATGGTTACGGTTTCGATCAGGATTACAACACCATCCAGCGTCCTCGGACGATCAATTCTACCCGCCCGGATGAGAGCCTTCTTCACGCGCTGAGGCATACCGCATGTCTCATCGATTCTTTGACACTAGTCGCACGATCCTGTCAATATCCAGATTCCCGTAGCGGAGCCCAATCTTACGAAGCTGGAATAGTTTTCCGTTCCATACGGTCTTTGTTATGGACCTTGACCGAGATTTTAAGAAGATGCTTAAAGTACTGGCTCCGAGAACAGACAATTCTAAACGCACGCACAGCGATCTGTAAGTGACTTCAAATACCCAACCGCGACATGCCTCTAGCTAGGACTCCCGGTGATGTCGCCAAATCGGTTCTGCTCCTCTGTTTGACATTAGCCTAGCTTTCTGGCATCGTACACGAACGACATTAGCACATACTAATTCGCGAACCAGACATCATGTGTCGCGCCCACAGTCCGCTAGTACCAACGATGTTGGAAAGCAGATGAGGCCCTTCTCGATGAGCAGTGGTACGGTACATGTTTGGGAGTCGATGGACTCATCTGCACGAACATCTGCTTCAGCGTCACAAATCCCTACCCAGACGACAAGAAGTACTGCTGCTCAAAACACGCCGCACACATCCACTGGATCTCTTTCAGTCTCCAAACCTGCACCAAAACATGCGGGTCCGATCGCCTCCAGTAAAGTGGCGGCGCCAACCCTGGTCATCGATAGCAGGCGGCAAGACCACGCTATACCGCGCCTAACAAAGACTCCGTGGGAAGCCGAACGATACAAGAGAAACTCTGCACGGAGTCGTTCAGGACTATTCGAGTTCCCCGCACGCATTTTCAAGGAACTCCCCAAAGAAGTGTATGATCGTATTGTAGCCCAACTGGAACAAATTCATCTTCAACATGATCAAGCATGTCCGGCATGCTACCTGAAAGATCTCCACAGCCTTTCAGTCACAAGCCGTGCATGGGATAGAGCAGCTACTCCTCAGATGTATAGCAAAGCTTACGTCGTGGGGCGTGAAGATTGCTCTCAATCACCGAAGCTCAAAGTCAAAGGGCCGATTAAGCTGAAGCTGCTTAGGAGGACAATACGCAAACGCCCTTTCCTGGCGCGACTTGTTCGTGAGCTGCACTTGCCCGACTTCCAGACACTGTATCAACAAGCAAGCATCGAACGCGAAGGAATCGTTAACCTCGTTGCGTCCTTGGTCATGGCGTGCCCTTCTTTGGAAAGACTCGTTGGCTTTTACATCCCGTTCTCGCAGTCGTTCGATCGCCTCGCGTATGCCTTGGCGACAAGAGTGAGACTGAAAGAACGGGTTTGGTTACTCTCCGAGCCGGAACATGAATATTCGGATGGGGAAGATGATGATGACGGATCTGACACCTACTATTCAGCAGCACACGACCCTACTGAGCGTTTTCTGGGCCTGAACTCTGGACACCCCTTGTTGACCACCTTTGTGTTACATCGAACCTCCAGCGATTTCGCCCCGACCTTGAACTTTCGTGCGATCATCGGAACACTTCGACAGTTTCCCATGTTACAGCACCTTTCAATTTCTGGTTTACCAGCTATATCATTCACAAACCTCGCGCTCAATACCTTTCCACCAAGACTGCAGTCTTTGCGCCTCGAGAACCTTCCTGGAATCAATGACCAGGGCTTGCAGCGTTTCGCGACCTCACATCTCTCGACCTCCATCGAGAAGTTGACGCTTATTAACCTTGAACTATCTAGTATAGTGACCATCACTACGATTCTATCTCAACACTTGAGTAAGCTCAAGCACTTCGCATTAGTTCAGCACAGAACCCCTGATCTGAGCCCGCGCATATCAATACCCGACTTCTGTGGTCCATCTTTGCAATTCATACATCTCGAATTCCGATCTCAGTCTGGACCAGCGATCGACCCTTTCTTACTCAACCCTCGAAGCTCTATGGAATTTCCGTTCGCCAACTCGGAGCCAATATCGTGTCTTGCGACATCACTACTAGCAACAAACATCAAAGAGGGTGCTTTTCCAGCCCTACGCCGAGTACGCATACCTCACGATCCTCAAGGAGTGATCCAAGCTCTTTGTCAGCCCCGCGCAACCGCACTTCTCCCATCGGATACCTCGATTTTCGTAAGACCTCTGCAAAAGACTGGGTCTAACGGTTTCACATTCATGATCGATGCACACGCGTCAGAGCCTCAATCCCCCAACGTTCGAGAAGGCTCATCCACCGCACCGCCCGTTCGTCGCACCGACTCTGCGTTTGACTTACCAATATCCGACAGCGGTCTATCTTCCTCTGTCCTCACAACTGTGAAGACTCGTCTCGCAGCTCAGGCCCGCATTCTTGCTGCTCGCAACACACCCTCCACAATCGTGCGCGTGTATGATCCGGATGGGGAAATCCGCATTGATACCGCGATTGGCGGTTTCCTCGGAGACATCAAGAGCAATATAATATACGAACTCAAACCTGACAAAAGTCGATGGCCTGGCAACCGTGACCTAAGCGGTCCACCTCAGCCTGAGTGGATCGTTGGCATCGAGGATTTGTTGGACGAGCGTACGCCTCCGTGCGAAAAGTTGCGTGAGCGATCGTGGGGCAACTGCGGACATTTGGTTGGTGGCAGGGTAGGATGTAACACTGTTAGAGTTGAAGAGCTGTTCTAATAAAGTTGATGGGCTGTTTCAATACAAAAACAGTTTTACAGATATAGCTCACTGGAGAGCAAAGCATCTTGCCATGTATCACTATATTTTTCGTTCTTAATGAAACCTGCTGGCAATGCCGTAAAGTGGCCATTTTAGAACTGCTCAGTCATTAGTTCTTCGACTCCACGACGCCTCGTGCCGGCCCAGGGCCCAAAGAAGTCAATCGCAACACTCAACGTCCGCGGAGAATTGAAGCGCTAGAAATCGTGACCCTATACCTCCACTTCCACCTCCTCTCATTCGATCACGCCCGTCATTCGAGTAGGTCCAACCGCAGTAGACTCCGATTTGTATTCCTCAACAACAGTTACGTTGTCCTAGGATCAACTGTGACATGGTGCACCTGCAAATCACGATATGCCCATATACTCCGATTCGACAGCCTCGTCGGGAACATCTACCGAGCAGATATGCCATCTAGCATCCTTGCGTCATTCACCGGCCCTTGGGTACCTTTTCCAGGTGCTCCGATTTGCTTACGGTTTCGTGTCTGCATAGCCGCACTCCTCGGGGTGCATACACAGCCAACGGAGCTGCTCCGCTAGGCAAGTTGCACATGTCCGAAATAGGGAACCGACGCCACGCATAGCGGTTTAGCCGCGCTGAGGGGATTTAACTCATGACGGTTCTTATATAACTTCGACAGCTGCTGATTGTCGATGTGTTGTAGAATCAACGATGGTAACATGGCGGTGTTGTCGATTGAGCAGGCGCACGCAAATACGAACACGAACAATACAACAATTAGGGAACTGCAATGCTGGGTTGTAAGAGGCGCGAGGGCAAACGATAAAAGACAGAAAGAGTTGAGGTTACAGCAGAGCGTGGTCATACTGAAAAGAGTCGTAATTACGGACAGCAGAAGAGATGCTCACCGGGCCTGGACGCACCATGGAGGGTTTGAGCACAGTCAGTTTCGCAATAACTGAATCACTTTGTGCAGTCGCACATCGCCCGCTCATGACATATCTAAGGAGTCCCCGAACGGTTTATTTCCACGTCAGAATACGTTTGGTCGAGTGCTTTCTTGGAACCATGGCCAATACCGGAGCATCGAAGGAAGAGACAGAAAAGAAGCATGAAACATCGACAGCGCCGTTGTGTATCAGTCTGCCCTTTCAACTGGCTAAGCACCACCTGAGCCATTTGAGGTCGAAATGCCTCACAAGATCTGCATCCGTGCATGGTTGCCAAGTTGGGTGAGATTACCCCTTAGGTTGGCGGGCTGACATGTGTTGTAAAGACAACGCGTCCACCTCCGCGATGTGCCTCGCACAGCCTGTGCTCACTGTCAGGGCGAGGGTATGTGATCGCCCTACTCGATCCATGCCTCTTTGCTACTGTACCCCCAATCGTTCGAGTCGTTCGTATCTCAGAAGGACGTGACAGCAGCGTGGGGGAGAGAACGGAAGTCTCAAACTGCTAGCGGAAAGCTTGACTACAGAATTATCACCGTGATAGGATAGGGATGGGCTCGGGATGCCGCATGCATGATCGGTGTACGGAAGCGGGTGGCATACTGCTTTCTTTGGTCCACGCTCCCGATCGCTGAAGGACCGGTCCGCGGAGCCAGCGTTCTTTTACTGGGGGGATATACCGCACCGGCTTGTTGAACGACAAGCAGGGCAGAATTGCTTTTGCAGTCACAGCCTGCCTATGGCTCAGGGGAGATTACGCGACTAATACAATACAGTGGCTCCACTTTGTTACCAAGCATTCGCGGCACTTTCCATACCAGAACAGATCCTTCGAACCTTCGAAGACCATCCATCCACTGATCCACGATCGGACCCACGAGCATCCTGGGAGCCGAGAGGTCGAGACCACCCCGCAGGTGGCTTACTGCATCGGCCGCTTTTTATAGAACAGTCGCGAAATCCTATGTTCGATGCGCAGAGGATAGCTGAAGAAAGTGCTCAGGAGCCATGCCACTAGCGCCTTCCAAACGTGCCTGAAACGAAAACAGCGCGCTGCAACAGCACACACATTTGTTCTACTCCAGTAGATGGACCTATCGTACGTTGTCCTGACTCTGCAGTGGATCGGAGGTAGGTAGAGAGATGTCCGTTGGAAGGGGTGGAGGCCTTAACGGAAGTGTCCTGGCAAAGATCCAGGGCAAGTCCACCGATCGTCGGTCCGGAACGCTTCATCCGTCAGCGGCCTTGGCATCACGATGTTCCTGGAGTGGGTACAGGAAAGTGTCAAGGATGTGAGTTTCTGTCGCTCAGGTGCAACAAAGGCTTATTCCCGCGGCATTAGAGTAGTATGTATATGCAGCCTACGCCTGTCGTGATTTGCGACTGTTCTATCGGTGTGTTTCTCCTATCAACGATTGTGTTCCAGCATGCTGACAGAAATAACATAGTATACAGAATATCCGTTGTTACGCCTTGGAAATGCGGGACGACTATTCCTCCGTTATTCTTTTCGACGCAAACTTCAGCGATGGGCAACCTCCAAGGGATATATGCAAAACACCGCCCAGTACAATAAAGGAATGCAGATGATCGCTGTAAGCATAGGATGTACCTGCTCCCAACCAACCTTCGCGGACGCTCTAGAAGATAAAGCGAAACTACGCCTGCACCGGTTTCATCGGGACCATGCCCTCCAGTTGTGGCATGATCTCGAGTATCTTGGGGTCCAGAGTCCAACTGTTCAAATCGGCCACGGTGCTTTCAAATAGCGGCGTCATGCGCGTGCAGCCTGCTTCAATATCCCAGTAGTGGCACGAATCATCTGCATATGGCCATGTAATGCCTATGGCACCTACCAGCGGACCGACGGAGAATTCTTGTGGGTGTTGGTACAGGAGTCGCCGCACTTGTGGCCTGTTTAAAGTAAGTGTATGCCTTGACATGGTTAACACGCTGGAACATACCATGGGACAAGGTCAATCAGGATGTCGTACGGGGACACGTCTTGCTTGCCCATGGGAGGCATGAGCCATTCTGGATTCGAGTTCATGTTTTCCACGCTCGGCCATATGAGCCACTACAACACTGTCAGCCTTATTGCACCTCCCAACGGGAAGCGTACTTACACGCATCAACTTGGTCAGGATCCACGTGGAAGCAAGCCGAACGGGAAG
Source organism: Ascochyta viciae (assembly GCA_004335155.1). Taxonomy (NCBI): domain Eukaryota; kingdom Fungi; phylum Ascomycota; class Dothideomycetes; order Pleosporales; family Didymellaceae; genus Ascochyta; species Ascochyta viciae. The sequence goes on from SATY01000661.1 coordinate 11,382, forward strand.
AGTTGCCGTTGGAAGTATCCTGTTCACTGTTCGTGCGCACCACGCCGGAACGGGCTGTGTGTCTTGTGGATCCGCAAAGCCCAACAGCAGAGAGTCGACGTCTATATCGAATCTTCCAAAGATTTGCACCTCACTCCACCCGTTGGCAAGCAGTTCTTGTTTTGTCCTCCGGTAGTATGCGCAGTCGAAACCAAATTTGCTCAAGGCATTGGCGGCCGATTCGAGCGTCATTGGCGATGGATTCATTGGCGTCACACCGTCAACTGCAGTGTCAGGTGCAACGTTTAGAGCGGCTTGGCTGTGTTCCCGACTTCTGCACCTGTTAATATACACCTCTAAACGCGCCTAAGTACTGGTACTGGACCTGCCTTTCTTCGCGTGAAGATCCGTCATAAGAAGAAGCTCCTAGATTCGGCACTTGCCCTCCAAAGTGCTCGCTGCCTGGTGTACCGAACGCATCTTGGTCTGGGATTGCCGGTGTCTGTTCGTTGGAGTCCTGCATTGTCAACCAACATCCTGTCTGCACTCTAGCAGAAACTTACCCCTAGTGACCGTCGGATCTCGTCGACTGAGTGGTGCGCAAAGCCGTTCTTCTCGAGCTCGGATGCCCAGTTTGCTGCCGCAGCCCTGTCCGGTGCCATGGCCAACAATGACACCACGGACTTCATGTCGTCCAATTCCTTGGCCAACCGCCTGACATGAGCCCGCAGCTGTGTCGTCGTCTTGCCATCCTCGGCCACGTCGTAGACACAAACCAGGTTCTTCGACTGGCATGTGTTGCATTTCGGTCGCACTCCATCACACTGGAGCGGCTCGTCAGCAACCTCGATCTTGCTCTCGTGCAGCCAATAAATACCTTGGACTTGCGTTTCCGGCAGCTTTCGCATGCTATGGATGTGATCTTCCCACGAGGCGTTCGAAGGGCATAGGTGCCTGATATGGGAGACGAGTGTTGGCCACGAGCGTTCGCAAGGGCGCCTCCAAGTCCCTGTTTGGGTGCCAGCGGGGCTTTGTGGGCTGCGTTCGCGGCCGCTGATTGCGGGCGAATCACAAGGGTTGATTGTGTTGTGTCGAGGTGGAGTTGACCTTGGCTCTGATCCCAGTTGTCCTGACTGGTAGTTGGTCAGCGAGTTTCGAGTTGGATCGACAACAGAATTCACAGAATTGCCGGGTCTACAGGGTGCTCGACACAATGATTGTTGATCGGCGGAATGTGGCCGACAGTAGGCGACATCGGTGGAGTTTCGGACCCCGCGCAACGACTCCCTAAAGATGTTTTATCTGGCAAATTGGCTTACGCGATGTCGAGTTACCGTATACACGCATATATCGTCAAACGAGGACCAGTCGCAGGAGCTTTGAGCAGGCAAGGGCGTGCCTCCATGCGTTGTGTTGGCCGTCCAGAACCGCGCGCATCCATGTGCGTCTGCTGCCTTGCAGATCCTTTCCCAAAAAACCAATTCCTCAGAGATTTGCGACCACTTCTTGGCAGCAGTGAATGCTGTGCAAGCGGACTCGAACTGCATTCCTCTGGGAACGCTCTGACTTGATGACGTCTGCACACAAGGTAGAAGGAGCTTCCTGGGTGTCGCAAGGTGAAGAATCGCTGGTCCTAACGTGTGGGCGGTCGTGGTACGGAAAGCGCCAACCAGGACCAAAGAGCCAGCCGGTCGTCGAGGGGACTCGAAGCCAGGAGCATCCGGAACAGCAGATCCATTGGCAAATAGAATGAAATAACACAAAGCAAGATCAAAGGGGGACCGCAAACGTACCTTGGAAAGCTCGCCGCTTGGACCACAGCCTCTGATGCTCGACGCATCATGCGCGGGTTGTTAGGGCTGTCTTGTGGTAATCCTTCCAACGCATCTGGCAAGCTGTTGCTACCATACCAGTAGTTGACCCCTGCAACATGTCAATGACCATCCAGACGATGAAGCTGGACAGGCTTACCAGGAGACGAATTGTTCGATTGTGGAGGCATGAGTGCAAGCATTTCCTGATGCAAATCGTTGGACAGAAAAGCTATATCGATGTCTGAAGGGAAAAAGGAATCTTGCCCGCGAAAACCATGCGCATGATCAGCCCTGCATTTCGGGGAATTACTTTGTATATCGACTGCTCAAGCAGCGAGTATAGGAAAAGATTGGCGCTTAGCCCAAAGCTATCGAGGAACTGCTGACAAGCACTTGGAGCTGGAACGAGGTTTCAAATGCGTCGCTCATCCGAACACCAACAGATGGCCGACACAGGTCGATCTAGTGTCCTAGCGCACCACAGCCATTGACCGCGGGGAAGTCGGCTTAGCGGACGGCACTGTGTCGGACTAGGCCAGAACGGCCGCTTTCCAAAAATGTCACCATGGTATACGAATTCACCCTGGAAATCCAACTTGGACAAGCCTGGATCTCCATGTCGCCTTCTCCAACACTACTCTACGCTGGCAACATTGGTCTTTCTCAACTGTCAGCCGGTGCGCCACCATCCTTACCCTCTGAGTGATACAGCGACACCAAGACTCATGCCTCATGCTCGTTTCTTCCGTCTTCTCTAACAAGGTGATGTGCGGCACTCGTACGTTGAGCAATCTGGCCACGGCACATTCAACAATGTTCGAGACCCATATTTTGGCCTACCTTCACTGACTTGTGGCCATTGGGCTGCATGTCATCCAGGCTTGTCCGGCAAACCACGGTGTCTCTGGCCCAGGCTGGCAGGACGATAACACTATTCGGTCCGATAAACATACAAGGGCTCAGCTGGTTGCACTGCCGCGCCGCAGTAAGGATTGGCCACCAAAGCGAACCTTGAGACTGCAGATGTCTTCCTTTTTCATGACGTAGCTTTTGGGCTTGTGAATACCATGCCATGGTGGTACTCTCTTCTTTCTAAACGCATGTTCAAGGTCATTCACTCTACACACGGAATTGCTTCTCGGCACTGCGCAGGCGCATTAGTGCATGGAAGACCTCCGATCAGTTCCAAGCATCGTTACGCTGCCGCTCCCTACATTGCATTCGGGAATTCCTACGACATTAAGAGAGAGAGTTTTGCAGTTCTCAATTTAGCGGCCCAGGGCGGTCTATCGCCTCGACAGGACTTGCCATCGCAGACGAGCATCGAGAATGGAGCAGAGAAGTAGCTATTGCGCATCATCCCCGCCGTGGTCGGTACATGCCCGATAAGGAAGCGGTGAGATCATGCACCGGTAATTTCACCGTGAACCGGGTTACACAGTGGACGGAAGTTTCGTAAACACTTTGGTAATAGCCACGCCCGGTGCTCTTTCTCATCGACCGCTATTCTTACAATTAACATCGAGCAAGAGTTCGAGGTAAGGTTCGCCCTTGACTGCAAAGAGCAAGTCGACCCTCGACCTGTACGATCTGGAGCATTTCATTGGGTCGCCCGCTCCCGAGGCTACTGAGAAGAACGCCTCCACCGCCAGGTACATTGATCGAATGTCTTCTGATTGGTTTCTGCATTCTTCTGAGCTGTATTTCGCCGAGTTTTCGGCCGTGAGTGCCAGAGGTGTCGCAAATATCCTACAAAGATGGAGATGAGGATTGCGAGGGACTCTTGCAAGGATATACACCTTGGCACTCTACGATCTTGCCACATGGTACTAAACAAAACTCACGCGGTTCGTAAGAACCTAGAGCCTCAAGTTTTCATGGTCGGTTGCCATTTTTGGCAAGTTTGCTGTCGCAACAAGGAATAGTCGGACATACGCTGTCCCCGTATACAGGAGCTTAATTTTGCGTTAGATTCGCGCGACGAGTGACGGCTTCATTTGCGGCCCCCAGAAACCCATACCAAGTGGACAACAGTGGTATTTCGGCATTCACCGAGATCGTGTTGCAACTTCGACCTTGGACTGCATCACGGCAACTGTGTCCTGGATAAGAAACCTTGCAAGGGGGAAGATGCATCTGCCGAGGGCTTCCCTTCATGCATATGGGCCTTGCGAAGCACCATCAAGATATTTTCGCGCTAACTCGTGTGCCAGCAGTACTGCGTACGTCAAATACGGATTCTCATCGAATTGTATGTACTACTCCCAGAAACACTGAAGCTTTGGACCCTGGAAACGAAACCAGAGCGACCACTAAATAAGACTCCGTACTAGCCGTTGATGTAGCTCAGCATCTGCAGCGGCGCGCGGCAGCTCGAATCACTTACACCCGTGCTGAGAGTAGAAAGGTACATACTATTAATGAAGCCAACCCGCAGTTCCAAGCACTTCTCAGCCGCGCTTGAAGACGCGCACGTTCCTCCACACTGATGCCCCATCGAATTACCCATCTATGGGTCCGTTACGGTGCGTAACAGGGTCTCTTTTATGCCTTGCTGCCGAACGATTTCGAACTAATCAGGGCTTCCGGAGCTCATCCAAGGGCTCGTCATTGGCTACGACAGCCGCAGAACAGATTACTCAACTTTCATCCACAGCCGGTTCACTCCACGCTAGGATCTAACATGCGAGATGTAATCTGTGTGGCGCCTCTAGAATGCGGACGGATGCTCAGATTCACGGCACTGGGACCACGTTACTTGGCTTACGACAGGCTTCCGGTAGGGTTCAACGATACCACTGTAGGAAACCTGTACTGAGGGCAAACCGGCTATTCGACATATCCTTGACGGTATATACTGCTGGTAGCTTGAGGGTATGGGAACGTCGGCAGTTGTGCGTACTTGATCGTCAAACGTGATTTGGTTTGACCAGCATAAAATATCAAGTGTCGACATTTGTTTTGGTCAAAAGCGAAGTTCAGGGACGAACCGACGCAAACAAACCTCAACTCAAGCCACCATGGGCAATCCCGAAACCAAACCCAAACACCATGTGATCGTCACAGAGTTAAGGTTCCAAACCAAACTAGAGTACAGCCACGGCTACTTCATCTAACGCTTCTAGTCTTGGTATGTATGCGAAAATGAAGCTCTCGGTAGCCTCGGTTAAAGGGATCGTCATGCGCCACTAATGCACACATGCCGGCGTCCATCCTATTTGAAGTATGTCCGCGGAATTAGTTCTTTTTCTCCCACGTTGCGTTCGCCTGCATGTCCACAATCTGGTAAGTTTGTTTGCAACGTCCGATAGTCATCGGAGTAGTCCATCACACAGTCGAGTCAACATTTCCCGTCCGACAAACTTACCGGTATGCACCGTGGTGACAAGGGTGAAAAGCTTCTAGGAGCCGGATGGTTAGCGAATCAGAAACTCGAGATGACGCGTCGGACACGGTCCCCGGCGGCGTAAACACGCTCAGATACGTGCAAGTGTTTTTGTGCTAGTTCACAAAACCTTCTACGTTGTGACATCAGATTGGCCTGCCCCTGTTTGGGTTCATCGACACGCGTTGACTCGAGACTCTGGCATGACGATCGTCTTTGGATGGACATTGTTTGACAGATGGCAACGTCGCATGTTCTCCAAGGAAGATCTAACGCTAAACTGACTCGGTGAGGAAGGACTCGCTGGCAGTGCTCGGAGTGACGCCATCGCCAACATGTTCTTTTCGGGATTACTGAATGGGTAGAGTGTGAAACATGTATTCTAAAGTCTTGAAGTCCAATACCTCACCCACTTTTCTAGCAATCAGACTCGGCTTCGAGTACGGGCAGATCATACTTTGGTATCAGGCATAAGTAGTGTAGGTGGAGACGCTTGACAGGGGTACTCGGCTGTAATTTTTGGGTGAATCAAAATGATTACTCAGTACTTTTGGCATAAGGACAACGTTGCATAGATGCTTCTAGAGACAAGAGGCGCTGTATTTTATACAAAAATAAGAGGGATTCGGTGTAATATAGTCAATAGGGCTGTTTCGGAACACTCAGGTTATGCCAGACCCACTTACACTACTTATGCCAGCTACCAAAGTACGATGGGCAGCAATGCATTTCAGTGAGTGTTTTTAAAGGGCCGACCGCATAGTCGCGCATACGAGAGAGCTCTAGGGCATGCTATGTTGAGTATCTCAAAGTATCACTGATTAGCTGCTTCAGGACGCGGGATGGTTAGTGTACATAGTGAAATGATACGAATAGATAAGGCCCCATTAAAGGTTTAATAACTATAAGAAATCTGCACTTGTATAAGCTCTATTACACTCATTAAATACCCATGTCAGGAGCATAATATTGAAACGGACGCTTCATTTAACTCTAGCTGCCTTGCTGATTAGGTGGCTCGCGTTACTAGACAAGATTAAATGTCAGGGGCTTTCTACCTTAGGCGTGCCAACCCTTAGGAACACCTTAGGGCAACTATAGTTACCCCTTAGAGCCCACACACATGTATATATTCCTCTAAATCCTTAAGGGCTTAACTCCTAAGGATTTATCTTCTATCTTATTTAATACTATACATTTTTGTTCTATCTCTCTTGCCTGCCTATAGTGCCCTTATAATCTAAATCCTTTATACTCTCTCTTAGAAGAGGCAGTTAAGAGATATCAAATTTTTTCTATACCTATTACAATAGTTAGAAATTAACGTTGCTAACATACTGCTAGTAATAACAATACACTAGGCTTACAACAGCCTAGCTCTAGTAGTAACCTAACAGATGCCTAGAGTTATCCTATACATAATATAGTAGTAAACTTATTACTACTAGGCATGCCTTAAGCTAATAACATAATGCCTAGTATATCTAATAACTAAGCATCAGGTCCTATAGAATTAGGAGATAATTAAGCTTATAGCTCTACTAGTCTTCTAAAAGATGTGCTATCCTATCTAAGTTAGATAAACCTAGCAACTAGTTTAAATACAGACCCTCTAGCTGCTACTAAAGCGCTTAAGGTAGAACCTATAGCTATCCTAACTACAGGCTAGCCCTTATTCATTAAGCAACTCCTTAAGAACCTTTTTAAGGTAGAGCTTGCTAAAGCTACTAAAGCTAAACTAGATTAACTAGGCCTTATAAGCTCTAGGCCTAACTAAAGGCAGGAACTAGTTAGAACCTAACTAGCTAGCATTTAATAAGGCTAGAAAGATTATCTAAGTGTTGAACAACATTGAACCTAAACCTAAGCTAGGTACTAAAAGCAGAGCTCTATCCCTATAGTAAGTAAACTAGTAGATTAAGGATATTAAAACAGCCTTCTAATACGCTTAAATACTAAAGAACTCTATTATAAGAACCTACTAGGCTATAAGTACTATTTAGTTTAGTATCTATTGTAAACTAATCTAACAACAGATTAACTAGAGATCTATTTAGTTATAGTCTAACCTTAAAGCAGAGAAGAAGCAACTTATATAAGACCTTATCCTTACTAAGTATAAGAACTATATTAAGTTCTTTAACATTAAGTAGAGAGAAGGCAATATAGTTGATATCTTCCTAATGCTATTGAATTGCTAGAATGTAACAAGCTATAATAGAATTGTTTAGTGTTGTAGTATTCTAGAGCTATTCTTAGTTTGTATTAGTCTTACTCTTAGCAAAGGTGCGCAAAACCTGCGCCTACGCTAGCAAATAGGTACGGCGTACCACAGGGTATAGTAGGGGTAGGGTAGGGGCTGCACAGACTAGTAGTAAGGGCAGAGTAGGAGCTGCACAGGCTAGAGGTAGGTGTAGAGTAGAGGCCGCACAGACTAGAGGTAGGTATAGAGTAGAGGCTGTACAGGCTAGTAGTAGAGGTAGAGTAGAAGCTGCATAGACTAGTAGTAAAAGTAGAGTAGAGTAGAGTAGAGTAGAAGTTAGTAGTACACTTATCTTAGTTCTAGCGTTAAATATATACAACTAATGTAAGTAGTAAAGGTTTTAGAAGAATAGTGTAAGGTAAGAGATAGTTATTATAGCTATTTATTACAGCTATAGAGAGAGTAAGAGATAGTTATAATAGCTATTTATTATAGTTATAAAAGAGGTAGTTATAATAGCTATTTATTATAACTATAAATCTAGGATTTACTAGTACTATATTAGCTTAGCTCTTTTCTAAGGTCTTGCTTCTTGCTAAGATAGTGTTACTAGAGCTTCCTTCTTAGCACTACTACTATTAGCTTCTACTTCTATAACCTCTCTGTCTTTACTAGTATAATTGTCTATATCTTTATTTAAATAAACCTCTATATCTGCACTAGGGCAATTCTCTGCATCTGTACTAGAATAAGTAGGTAGCTTAAAAAGCTCCTCTACCTTATCTATTTTAGGGCCTACTTCTTCCTTCTCCCCTCTTGCTGCTGCGCTAGTGTAAGGCAGACTTCACAAGCACAAAAGGAAGCGATCTAGAAAGCTAATATATTTAAGAAGGAGTGAACAAAATAGCAGACAGGGAGCTACAAGAGGGCGGAGATAGCTACCTACTTATAGTAGGTAGGCCTAGGCGCCTAAGTAGCTAGTGAAAGAAGGCCTAAGGCTCTAAGTACTAAGTAAAAGGAGGCTAGAAGGAAGCTGCTAAGGTAAAAGGCACATACTTAGTAGGTTATGCTATCTTATCTTAGCGAAAGTCCTAACACGTGCCCCCCCCCTACTAATAGCGAAGTCTCTTAAGCTAAACGCTAGTGCTAAAGAAAAGAGAGAGTAAAATAAGCTAAACTAAGGTAGGGTAAAGGAAAAGGTTAGTTAAAAGCAATAGAAAGTAGGTGAATAGTTAATAGAAGCCCTAAGTTAAAACAGCAGTTAGCGTAGAATAGAGGTTTATAGTTTATATAGGGCTGCGTAGGTCTCTCTAGATTCCTATATAAAAAACTAACCTCTAAGATTTTTTCTGCTGCACAAACCCTGCAACGCGAAAATTCTCCCTAAAGTTGTTTAGAGCATCTATAGAGGAGAGTAGTGCTAGCCTATAGTAGTTTGTAGGTAATAGGTTATTAATTATTCTAACAGAGGGTTAAGCTAGTAATTAGCAATAGTAGCTTACTTTTTAATTGTCCTAATAGTGTTTGCGCCAGCGATTAGCAGTGTTAGCTTGTTCTATTAAGGGTTAAATTAATAGGCTGTAGGGAGACGCTAAAGTTATAACAGTTAAGTAATACTAGATACGCTACTTCCCTAAGATCTACTAAAAGGTTAGGGGCTAGGAGGTCTTTTAAGCATAGAGATTGTTATTATGTGCTTATTA
>SATY01000662.1:0-20441 GCA_004335155.1 Ascochyta viciae
GAGATAGACTTTATCCCCCTCTTTTAGCTAAGGTGCTGTTTTTTGTTTCTAGTTAACATAAGAGATTGCTTATTCTTAAGCTTTGCTAATATTTTCTAGTGTTTCTTTGTGTACTTCCTTTAGTTCCTAAACTAAGGAGATTGCTAATTCTGTTTGTACTAGCGTGTCTAGTGCTCTAGTAAAGAGATTTAGGTGTCTCCTGTAATTTAAGAAGAACAGTGTTGCGCCTGTTGCTTCTAATAGCTTATTATTGTACGCAATCTGTGCTATAGGTAATAGTAAAACCTAGTTATCTTGCTGCTAGTTGCTGTATATTTGTAGAAATGTTTCTATAGTCTAGTTTGTATATTTAGTCTGTCTATCTGTCTGTAGATAATAGGCTGTAGATAGCTTCTTCTTAGTACTAATAGCTGCTAAAAGCGTGGTCTAATAGTTTAATGTGAAGAGCTTGTCTCTATTGCTAATAATTAATTTAGGAATGCTGTAATGCCTAACAACTTAGTCTAGGAATACTTAAGCGAGCTGTTCTGCAGTATAACTATGTTAGAAGGGTATTATTTCTGCAGCTTTTGTAAATCTGTTAACTATAACAAAAATTGAGTTGTAGCTGTATCTAGTAATAGGGTTCTTAGAGATAGGTAACTGTGTAACAAAATCTATTGTAATGTTTATCTAAGAGGCTGTTAGTAGCTCTATTGCCTATGCCTCTTTGTATTTAGTGTGTGTGCTGTGCTTGTTCTTCTAGCAATCTACACAATTTTTAATGTATTTAGTAACCTTATCTTTTATGTTTAGAAACTTATAGTGTCTCTTAATAAGTTCTATTGTCCTTGTAATACTAGGGTGTCTGTAAAGCAGGTTATTGTAGTAACTAGCTATAATTTCTTTCTGTAATTCTTCTAGTACTTCTAATAGGATGCGTTGTTCTGCTTAAACCTATATTATGTTGTTAAGCTGCTATAATAGTCCTAACAATCCATCCTTATTAACTCTAAGTATGGCGTGTTTGTTAATTGTTTTAGTTCCTGCAAGGTTATGTTGTTAACTAAGTATATTAGCTCTGCTATTGTCTTTTCCTAGCGTGTATAGGATCTTGAACTTATACTATCCTAGTAGTTTAGCCTATTAAACCTGTCTTTAATTAAGTACCTTGGTTGTAGTAAACTGTACTAGATTCTTATAATCTGTATAGATAGTAAGGTCTAAGCAACTTTCTGCGTAAACTCTCTAATATTCTAGGGCTAATACAATTGCTAAGAGTTCTTTATTATACATATTGTAGTGTTCTTTAGGTTCTAAGAACTTGCGTAAGTAATAGGCAATTAGGTGTTATAAGCTATCTTGTTCTTAAGTTGCGCATGCTCCTAATGCTAAATCTAAGGCATTAGTTTTAAGTTAAAGCAGCTTTCTATTCTTAAATGTAATTATAGTAGGCGGCTCTACGCATGCTTGCTTAAGTAATTAGAAAGCGTCTTCTTATGCTTATTTCTACTTAAATAGTACGTCCTTCTGCGTGAGCTTAGTAAGCGGTAAGGCTCTAAGGGAGTAATCCTTAATAAAGCGTTAGTTGAAGTTAACAAACCTAAGAAACTCTTAAATGTTCTTAACAGTTTTAGGTGTTAGCTAATCCTTCACTACTTGTATCTTTGTTTTGCTTATCTTGACTCTGTACCTTCCTACAACATAGCTAAGAAACTCTACTTTGTCCTTGTGCTATTCGCACTTCTCTAGCTTTAGCCTAAGGTCTGCTTTTACTAAGCATTCTAACACTTGTTATACGTAGACCTTGTGTTCTTCTAGTGTCTTGCTGTACACTAGGATATTGTTAAGGTAGGCTACTATAGTAATGTCTAGGTGTGCCTGCAGCACATTGTTAATATAGGCCTAGTAGACTGCTAGTGCATTAGTTAGCCTAAATAGCATAACTATATACTTAAAATGTCTATAATAGGTTCTAAATGCTGTCTTCTACTCTTTGCCTTTCTTTATATATATTAGGTTGTACGCTCTGCGCAGGTTAAGTGCAGTAAAGAACTTTGCTCCTAATAACTAGTCTTGCAGTTCTATTATATTAGGCAGCAGGTACTAATTCTTAATAGTAATGTTGTTAAGCTTTTAGTAATTAACGCAAAGTTATAGTTTGCTGTCTTTCTTTAGTACAAATAGAATAGGGAATCCTGCTAGGGATTTAGATTTCTTAATAAATCCTTTTATAAGGTTCTCCTTAATATAGTTCCTTAGTATCTTAAGTTCTTTCTTAGATAACTGGTATATAGGCCTAAAGGGTAGTTCTTTCCCTTCCTAGAGCTTAATCTCACAATCCTAAGGTTGGTGCTTAGGTAGCGCTTTTGCAGATAGCTCTTCTTTAAACATCTAGGTGTACTAATAGTACACATCTAGTATAGCAGGAGTTGCACTGTCTTTCTCCTTAATTATTGTAGAGGGGCTCTCTAGGTCTACACAATTAACTGCTCTATCTTAGCACATCTAATAGTTTAAAGAGATGTTGTTAATCTCCTTCTTATCTACTAACTCTAGCGTAGGTTGCGTAGGCTAGCGTGCAGTTATGCTACATCTGCACCCTTTAAACAAAAGCTAATAATCTTTCTAGTTAATCTGTAGATTGTGCTTTTGTAACTATAGTAATCCTAATATAACATTGTATGTGGCTGTACTTAAGACGTCTAGCAATATTAACTTATAGTGTCCTTATATCTAGAGGAGTTAGCACTTAACTTCGTGCGTTACAACTGCTTCTCCTAGCATTAGTTCTCTATTAGCTACTTAGAGCTAATACAAGTGTTCTTTGCATAAGGGGCGTAGTCTAGCTAGCTATACTCTACATAAGGAAACGTAGTTCCCTTGTGCTCCTAAGTCTAAGAGTGCTAATAGCTTCTTCCTATTTAATACAATAGAGAGCTTAATAAGGTTATAAGTCCTAATAGAGTTAATAGCGAGACTCTAGGTGCCCTTGTTTGTTCCTCTAAAAAAGACTTGTTGTCTGTTCTAAACTCTTTAAATTCTTTTACACCTTAGTGCTTCCTGCATCTAGGGTTAAGGCATAACTGCTAATAGTTGTTAAAGTAGTTGCTGTTAACTAGTAGCTGCATTCGCGTTGCTGCAGTTAGGTTATTATCTCTAGGGAATATAATGTAGTTACGTTTGTTAATTAAATAAATATTACAAAAGTTATTAGTGCACTTATACTATTATACACAACAGCAGTTGTAGGGCAATAGAAAGTAATATTCTCCTAACTTGTCTTTATAGTATATTGCGCACCTGTTATCTCTATATGCTGTCTATAAAAGATTTACGTGTTTAGAGTTCTAGGAATCTAGGATGTACTATGTGTAAGAGTTAATAGTAGCTAAAAGTAGCTAGCTTGTTATATAGTTCTGTGTGCGTCGCAATTCCTAATTACACTAGTTTTCTTCTTCTAGTTTGTTGTTAATTTTGTTAATAAGGCGCTAGCAGTCTGTAAGGTCTTCCTTAAGTCCTTTAATAATTGTGTTAAGGCTACGTCTTAGCCTTATGTGCTTAAGTGGTAGTGTTAGCTAGCGTATAAGAGATTAACACATATTGCAATATGCTTAATTATTTTCTTTGCGCTCCTGTTGTTGTTAAGTGCAGTAGTGTCTCTTGTAGTAGTGTTAATGTGCTAATCTAGATCTAATCTAAGCTAGAGTTTGTCCTATTGTATCTAAGAGGTTGTCTATCTTATTTTAATATTCTTGTAATTCTTTGTAAGGTGTTGCTGTGCGCTTAGGGGGTTTAATATACTCTGTATTGTCCTTAGAACCAGACTCTAGGTCTTCTATAAGTTGTCCTACTTTATTAGTAACTACTTCCTATTTATTACTAGCATCTATGTCTTTGTGACAACAGGATAGTACGTTAACCTGCTAGAGAACCTTGTTCTTTATACAGCAGTCCCTAGCAAAGTGGCCTGTCTTGCTATAGTTGTAACAGGTTTTGTTGTTCCTGTTGCCTAAGTTGTTGCTTCTCTTGCTCTTTTCGTTCTAGCGTCTAGGTAGGCTTAGTCCTTTGTTAAGGTTTAAGAGATCTATAGCTTTAAGTCTGTAGTATCCACTTTGTGTGTTGCTGTAGATACGTCTGCTACTATTAGATTAGTAGTTGTTACAGTTGCCTTAATTTCCTTAGTTTAGGTTGTTGCGCTACTAGTTACATAGGGGTAGGCAATTGTTAATTTTAGTTACAACGCGCGCTCTAGGGTTGTCCCTTAATTCTATCTAAAGCTTATATAGCTTAACGTTAATGTTAATTACTTTATTAACTAGTTTGTCTAAGGTGTTAGTACTAGCGCTAGTGCGCATTAGTTCCTCTTTAACTTTAGGCTTAAGGCCTTGTTTAAACATAGTTATTAACGTAGTGTCACCCCACTCTGTATTAGCAGCAAGTTGTTAAAACTTAGCAGCGTAGTTAGCAGTAGACTAAGTTTATTTAATGCGTTAGATGTTGCGATGTATAATAGCTAGTTTGTTCAAGACTCTAAAGATTAGCTTAACTAACTTCTTGAACTCGTTAAAGTTATTAAACCAGAATAATACTTTGTTAGGGCATTTATCTAACATAGCCTTCTAGTAGAAAGGCTTAATCTATTTAAAAGCGTTGCTACGCATGTAACTTGCAGCTAGCATAATGCATTTATTGTTAGAGATCTTACTTCCTTAAAATTTAAAGAACAAGTTAAACTAGAGGAGCTAGTTGTTAAGCTTGTTTTAATTGCTATTATAGGTGTTAGGCTTAGCGACGTTTATAGTGCTGAATGTAGTAGGGGCATCTATGTCAACGTTGTTTAAGCTAGAGCTGCTAGGGGTAGCACAGGTTCCTAAAGTACTTATCTTAGAGGTGTTTAAAATGTTGAGTTTTACACTTTAGACAAAGTCTGTAAGTGATTGTTCAATTAGGTCTTAAGGATAAGTACGAGAGCAGGGAACTAGAAGAGGTAAGTAGTATGCGTCTAGGACCTTAGCTACTTAGGTTGCAAGGAAGAGTATAGAGTAGACTATCTGTTTCGCAAGCAGGGTTAAGATATTCTAATAACAAAGTTGATTAACAAGGTTAAATATAAACTATAAGGGTTGTGTTCCTGTAATCTATATACTAAGGAGATATAGTGCTCATTAACAAGCAACTAGAGTTAGTCTAATAAAATATATAAGAGTGCTTGTAGATAAGCACATTGTACTATGCTTATTAACAAGCAGTTACATGTGTTATGCTTGTTAACAAGCAGTCACGTAACAACCCTAGGTGTTCTGTCTTTCTCCACTTGTCGTTCCTTCAGGGAGGAGTTAGGGGTTTGGTTAGACGATACTTATTATTGTGCTGCTCCCTCTGCACAGGATCGTAACAATATAGTAGATTAATTGTTTTATCTTTTTAACATTACTACTGCTCTAATCTTTAGCAACACACTGCAACAACAACTCTATTTTAAGCTAATCTTTGTTGCTGTAAATAGAGGATAAGCTTTTATCTAAATCTAAGGTCTCTAGTGTTTTAACAAAGCAGTAGAGGATAACGTTAGGTTTAAGTAGTTCTATACCTATTGCCTTAAAGAACTTAAGTATTAGCTTTTCTGTAAAGCTACTCACCTACGCCTACTAGAATAGTTAAAAGAAGTCTGCTCTTGTAATTAATAACTTGTTTTAAGACTTATAGATCTACGTTGTGAGTGCTTTTAAGTATGCTGTTAATAGAGGTTTAAACAGCACTACATTAAGTAGTTAAAGCGTCTAAGTTAAGTAAGGAGGTAACACAGCTAGGAGTATCCTATTATTATTACAATAGTTAATAAAATCTATTATAACGTGTAATCTATAGCTATCTAAGATTAATAGCTACTATTAGCTTTGTGCCTTGTCCTTAGTGTAGCAATTAAACACCTGTTTAAGCTAGGCAAGGCCTATATCCCTATTTAACCACCCTAAGGCAGATAATGTAACTATTACAGAGTGTACTCCTAGTTTGATTTTAGCTACCTAGCCTAATTTAATAGTGTTTTTAGAGGACTTGTAGATAAGGCCTAGCGGCACTACTAATCTATTAGCACATACACATGCTATAAGCGTCTGCTAATCCTAATTACTATCTTAGATAGATAATTTAACCTCTCCCTTTATCTACATACACTTGCTAAAGACGTGTTTTATTCTACCTATAACCCTAATTATAAAGCCCTTCTTATCTATATTATATATGTAGCAACTCTTAATAGAGTATTTAGAGATTTTGTGCTGCAGCAGTTTAAAATAGAGCTCATATTTATTGTAGGAATCAGCGTTGTAACGTTAGCAATCCATCCTAGTTAAGTAACGCAAGATAAGATAGATAGAGTACTTGTTAATAAAGCGCATAACCTAGCTCTTAGAGACTAGATTTTAGGCTATTAGCAACGCAAAATTCTGGATTATCTCTTATGTAAGTAGTAAGTAACAGGTAGTAAGCAATTCTATGTACTTTACAAGCTCTATCTCCTATTATAGCGTTAACTATTGCTAGTTAATGTTCTTGTTAATAGGAGCTGCGCAAATAGCTTAGTGCCTTTGTAACAACGTGGATCTTACAACACTGTGTTTTTTTGCAACTGCTATATACGTGAATTGTTTGCCTAGCTTCAGAGCATCTATCTCTGCAAGGGCAGCCTCTATTAACATTGTGGCGTTGAGTTGTGGTATTGAGGAGATTGGTGTATTTTGGTGATCGCGTGCATCACGCGAATCCGTGCATCACGCGCACGGACATGGTAGCAGCATGTAGTTCAACACTCTTGGTTGAGGGAACATCAATCAGCCCGGATGCCGTTACACCAAGTTTCCAAAATGACTTCACAGTTGAACACCCCCGTCACAATGCCCTCCGGGGTGGTTTTCCCAAATCGTCTGGTGAAAGTATGGGATCTCATATAGACAATCGAGAATCATGCTGACTTCTATCCGCAGTCTGCCATGGGTGAAGAAATGGCGGAGAATGCAGACCCTGGCGATATGCACATCTCAGCCTATAAAACATGGAGCTCTGGGGGTTGGGGAGGCCTCTTCACTGGTGGGTTGTATGTTTGAAGAGTTGCAATAGCCGATGCTGATATGGCACCAGGCAATGTCGAAGTCTCCAGCAAATACCGTGGTTCCTTCAAGTCGGTGGTCGCAAAGTCTACACTGAGGGAAGCCACGCGTGACGTCTGGAAGCGTTGGGCTCTTACATCTCAAAAAGAGGGGACGCCTACGATCGTTCAGCTTGTTCACCCAGGCCGACAAAGCCCGGCGAAAGCGGGTGACTGAGGGTTCTTTGACACCACCATTGCACCATCGCCAATTTCTTTAGATATCGGCAAGGTTATTTTAGAAAAAGCGATGCAGAAAGTTGTGTTTGGAACTCTGAAAGAGATGACCACCGCAGACATTGAAGAAGTGGTCGACCAATTTTCCTACGCTGCAAAGCTAGCGTATGAGTCCGGGTTCGAGGGCGTAGAACTACATGGCGCTCATGGTTATCTCCTCTCGACATTCCTCACACCAAAAACGAACTTGCGCACTGACGCCTACGAAGGGACACCTGCGAAGAGGGCTCGGATCGTAGTCGAGGTCATTCGAGCTATCCGGAGAGTGGTCCCAGCTTCTTTCTGTGTTGGCATCAAAATAAACAGCGCAGATGTTGGGGGCGACGAAAGTCTCGAGGAGAGCTTGGAACAGGTTGGATTGATTGCAGCTGAACAAGTTGACTTCCTTGAGATCAGCGGCGGCAGTTACGAGAAGCCTCGCATGGCAGTTGGCGACCAAGCAACACGCTCAGAAAAACGCGAGGCCTTCTTCCTCGATTATGCTGCCGCTGTCCGGGAGCGATACCCGAGCTTAATTTTGATGGTCACGGGAGGATTCCGTAGTCGCAAAGGCATGCAAGAAGCATTGCAGAGCGGTGCATGTGATCTTATTGGCATCGGAAGACCTGCTGCGATCTGGCCTCATCTTCCCAAGGAGGTGCTGTTGAACGAGAAGATTGAGGAAGCGGCGGCTGTGAAGAAGCTGAACACACTAAAGCTACCGTGGTTGTTGCGAATGATTCCCATCAAGTTCATCGGCACTGGAGCAGACACGGTATGTTCCCTTCACTGGCCAGCAATCGAGCGCAGGACTAATTGAAACAGATATACTATGCGAAGCAGATACAAGCTATTGCCTTGGGAAAGACAACGCAGGCTCCTTCCAATCATTGAGGGAACATTCTTGAGGGTTCTCATTGAGGATATGACAATCTATGAAGCCGCTAGGGCGTACCGCTACGGAGGCTTGTTGGTATCGATTTTGTAACAGCATTTAATAGTCTAGTTCTATCTCAGTACGAACAAAACTCGATATGAACTCAGCTGATCGTTCGGCACGACAACGTGCGAAGAAACGACAATCCTGGTTTACGGAAAGCGTCAACTACGCTAAGTTACCCATGTAAGTGCACGCTACAGCCAATCGCTCAGGGACTGAACATACCGCTTCCACGGCTGCCAGAATCATGGCCGTGCTTGTCATGATGCAACGTCGTACCGCTAGACACAGTTCGAGTATACGACCGCGATGATCCGCCCTCAGCCTTGCTGTGCGTGTGGTAATGGGCTGAGGCACTCTCTTCAAACCTTTCCATCTCCCTGCATTTCTCCTCATATTTCGCAACGTACTCGTCTCTCTCACGGTCAGATGTGTGCCTGGCAGAAATTGCACGCTCCTTCTGCTCGCGTGCCTCGCGCAAGAGGTTACGCAAACTCTCGATTTCAAACTCCAGCTCTTGGCTGTCATCGTGAGACTCAGTAATAGTCTCAATAGTTTCCTCGTACTTGTGCCTCCACTCATCAAGCTCCTTGCGATGGCGATCACGGACTTCGCTCAAGTTACGGACTTCTGCCTGAAAGATCAAGAGTTTCTCCTTGAGTTCTGTCAACTCAGTATGCAGATGTCCATGCTTGGTACGGCCGTCATCGCCCTCACGGATAAGAACCTTGTTGTGCTCAGTAACTGTATGGATCTCGGCTCTGATCTCGGAGATGGTCTGCTCAGCACGGCGGAGGGACTCTTCGAGCACGGTGATCTGGCGATGACGGTCTGTGTCCTTGTTGCGCTGATCGTGCAGGTCTTCTTTGAGTTGATCACGCTCAATGACTACGAGGCGGTGATCTTCACGAGACCTGTCCAGACTCTCCTTGATGTCGATTTCCCGAGTCTCGACGTCTCTCAATTTCTCTTTGACTGAGATAACTTCGCGCTTAAGGTGCTCGTATTTGAGCGTGATATCAGCGCAACGTTCTTCGGATTCTTCCCATCCAGTGACCTTAGCCTTGACTTCGCGGCGTAGGTTCTCGATAGTGAGCGAGTACTCATCACGCTCCTCTTCGGCGATGCGCACAGACTCCCTGAGCTTAGCCAAGTCGCGCTGTGTTCGTTCGTGTCGCTCAGTGAGCTCGTATAGCTCGCGAGACGACTCTTCAGCTCCATGCTTGGCTCGCTTCAGGTCTTCCTGCAATCGATCTTTCTCGTGAAGGCGTTCGTCTCTCTCAAGTTCGAAGATTTTGATGCGGTCGGTGAGGCCCAAGACCTCTTTACGAGACAGCTCGAATCTGCTATGCGATTCGCCATATCTACTTTTCAAATCCGTATGCTCGCGTAGTAGGTTGCGAAGTTCACCGTGGTGCCTATGCGACTCGTCTTTCGCATTATTACGATCTTCCTCGACTGCCTTGAACTTGATGTAGATAGCCTCGAGCTCAGACTTGAGTCTCTCATGTTCCTTATAGGAGCTGGTTGAGGTTGTGCGAAGCTCGCGAAGTTCGGTGCGCGTGCGCTCTAGCTCGTGGTCGCGGTCGGTGATTTTCTGCTTATGCTCCTGAATGGTGGTAACAGCAACCGAGAGCTCAAGCAGAAGTTTCTCTACTTGCTTTTTCCGTTCTCCGTGCTCGTGACCATGATGGTGATGTTCGCTCTGTGTACGCTCAAGCGTTTCAGTCACCTCATCTACCCTAGAAAGGAGTTCCTCCTTCTCTCTGGAGAGCGACTCGCGCTCGGAGACGATGCGCGCCCACGACTCCTTCAACGAAGATGCTTCCCGTGAGGCTGTGGACATGAGGTCCATCAATGCAAAGAACTTGCCCTCGGCCTTTAGGACATAATCAGTGATACTCCCCGTATAAAGGGCCCGGGAAACATACCTGAGATGTAAGCTCTCTTGACATCTCGCTACGATGAGAGTGCAGGAACGAGCTGCGTCGACGAGACCCACTCGCTGCGCGACTGCTTGATCGTCGTGTAACAACTGAGTTCATGTTGTTGGATGAATTGAAATCCATTCCACGGAGTTCACCGATTGGTGAAGATGGCTCAGAAAATACATCTCGGTTGAGTGTGCTATGTTTAAGTTTCAGTATGGTGAGCTTTTCGGGTGTGATATCAGGCAAAGGCGTGAGCATGTCTTGCGTGACCGACATAGTTTGGTGTTGTTGGGATACTGTTTGGGATGGTATGTGACTACCTAAAGAAACGCAACGATAAGGAGGTGCTTGCGGTGAGATGTGTATCGTGATGCTCTGAAAGTTTACAGCAAAAATGATCGTGTACTTCAACCCGTTCGGTGACATGCTCTTATAGGCAGACTCTGGGCATGTTCTCCATGTTTTTGGTACTTACCTGGTCATTCTCGTAGCTCTTATCCAAGTGCTGAGTGATGCATAGCTTGATGCAGCTCGTTGCGCTACACTTGCAAGCTGTACCTACGATAGCAAAGATCTTCCGGTCGCTACCTCGATCACGCACAAGGTTGAAGCTATCATGCATGAATGACGACCTGTCTGCAGGAAGACAATGCGCAAACTTGGCTCGTTCGCGGAAACTTTCGCATCTAAGCGAACCTGCAGGCCCTGGGTCAGATCATTGGCGATCACGATGCCTCCCGGTAGCAATCCGATTACGAATTGGTTTGATGCCAAGTAGATGTGGAGCTGGGAAGTCGGCGATGAGATCCTGTATGCAAGCGGAGAACGGACATACTTCCGCGGGGTCGGATCGCTCTTAGCTTCATACCATAATGAGAACCTCCTCGTTGTATGGAGAGTCACTTTGTAAGTTACAAGTTACAAGTTACAGCAGCGCATGACGGACTGAACTGTCAGAACTTCTTTCGCGCACTTGACTAGGCGGGAAGTTTTCGAGTGTATCACAAGAGTGTCACTCACCATAACCCTCTAGCGCTTTCCTAGTGGGGCGAGCTCGACATCGGCGCGGGCTACTGTAGATAGGACGTGCAGCGTGCAGGATGGAGAATTGGTGGAGAGTCTGCAAAAGGGAAACAGGACGGAAGCGCTAGCCTGAAAACGGTGGAGGGTTTCCCAGTTGAGCGGGTGGCGCAAATCTCCGCCCGATCCGCTGACGTCGGCCGGGAGTCCAACCACGCTACGTATTACACACAGACGTCAAGACGATGTCTCCGCATGTGGATCGTTCGGCTCATCACTGGGATTCTTCAGGCTGCAGCTCAACCCCACCGCCTGAACAATACCTCGCCCTACTGCACAGAGCTGATCGAGACCAAACACTTGCGTTGGATCGATATGGCGTCACCAGAAAAGCAGCTCATGGATTCAGCTTCAGTACTGATTGTGACGTTTTGCGACCCATGACTCCCTTTCAGCTAGCCGCGTTGACAATGCTATTGTGCGACCGCTTTCATTGTGTTGAGTCTGCACCAGAAAGCTGATGGCCTAAAGATATCATGCTGACGCTCCAGATGAGTTCAGGGGCCCATTTCTCCCAGGCACCATTTCTGTTATTTCTGGAGCCTTGTCTTCGCAAACAAGACGCGTCCTGGACCATTCCTGCTTGCAATCTAGTTACACGATCGAATATGTGATTCGGCTTGCAGCCACACAATTGACATCTAATCTCGACAGGACAAGGGTTGTACAGTCTTGAGATTACGTGTAAGTATCTGGTTCGCCCTTCGGTATTGACACAGTGTCAGCTCCAAGCTATGACGCAATTTCTGGTTGACTTGTACTCCTATCGAGTTCTTGCGCCCACCGTTGAGCAATACCTCAAGATTCTCACCAGCTACTCGCGCTCTCCTTGTCCTGTTTCGTAACGAACTTGAGCTCGTATTTGCTCAGCAGCCTACACGGGTTGTGAATCCAAACGTGTATCAAACTGCGGAACTGTAACCTAAGTCCGGGTATATTTGCAGTTCTGACAGGACTTTGAGGTTACAAATGTTAGTTCGGATCGATCTGGTGGCGTGCGTACAGTTGCATCAAACAAGGACCAGTTTACAACTGGTACTGTGCTATCGTCAACTTCGGTTCGAAGAGCCGTCGCAATGCACGACCGACAATGCGAAAGCACCACTTTTTCGAAATTGTATACTTACAGAACTCCGTCTCTTAAGAAACTTAGTGATCACACTGTGGAATACCGAACGCCCTCTTCAAGACAAATGACGTAAATTCTCTTACACACGATTGACTCACGATGTCAAGCTTACATACTGATAAAGAGCTGACTGCAAATTCGAAGTTCTTCCCATAAACCACCAGCTTTCTCTTCCGGGGTTCTCAGAAATTCAGTAGCCCCCGTTTGCAGCCAACGCTTCTCACTTAGCGCCCTGCACTTGCTAAAGAAGATGCGCACATCTCGTTTCGTCATTCACACCCTAGCTACTGACAGCCTTTTGGAAGCCACCGCCTTTGCTGTTGATGTACAGAAAGCTCAAATTGTAACGTCACTGCCGACGGATGTGTATCCGTCTTTGGTATTGCGACAAGATTGGGGCTCAGTATCAGCTACTGGAACACCCACACCGAAGCCAATATTTGCTTATGACCTTCTGCAGCCTTCTGTACTTGTACCTGCAGCCTCACATTCATATATTGACGTACCAACAGCAACCTCAGCACCACAGGCGCAAGACAAAGGGCTGTACACACCCAAACGAGAACACTTCGGTAGCCGTTCCACCCTTGTCATATCTGGAGTCATTGGTGTGGTTGTTCTAATCGTAATAGTCTGGGCAATCATCGCACACCGTAGCGGTCGACGTCCATTTGCTTGCTTTGGTGGTTGTGGTGGACGTAGCGGTGATGTGGAAGCTGCTTGTTCTGGTGCCACAGCCTCAGATGTATCCTTTGTTGGCGCTGGACGCCACTACGACCGCCAGCCAGTATCTATGCAGGCGCAGCCGTATCCAATGCCAGCACATCAGCGTCCTAAGCCTGTGCAGCATCAAGTCTGTCGTCGACCGACGGCCGAGCCAGCATGGGCGCGCTACTTTTGATCGCTTTATTCTGTTGTGTTTGTAGGTTAAGATAATTAGCAAGTGTGGGTTTCGACCTTTCAATTCGGGTGTTTAGAATCGTTTGGTCCGGAACATATTCCTGTCATTGACTCATCAAAGCCGCAAGTTCTTGGTATTCGGTTTTGCACATACAGCGAAAAGATTCTCGATCTTGAAAGCTATCTCAAGAGTAAGAGCATTTTTACCAATTTCATTTCAAAAGGTAGATCTCCGGTCCAACTCATTAGATATAGCATATTGCGCTCGTTATGTACGCCCAAAATTGCATTATGCACGCACACTACACTACAGTGTGAACAACACACTGTCTGTCACTCTGCTTGTGCTGCATCCCCCCTCAACACTCTAAATTCCCCTGTTCGACTAGCTTTGAACAAGTCAGAGACAGTCTTAGGTCCACCCAAACACAATGTCTCAACCAAATCTTCCAGTCTTCACATGGCCTATCGCCGCGCCTGGAGCGCAGAAAGAACCACCACGATCATTTTCGGCCTCAGCAAAGAAAATCGTCTACGTTACAGTGACCTCAACCATCCTCTATACCCCGACAGTAGACGCTTCTAAGATTCCCATGATCCATCAAACGCAACCTCTTGATCTGCATGCCTCCAATATTCCCAGCAAGATCCGTGCTTCAGTTCCAGATGTCACAGTGGCATCCTTCGAATTCTTCACTCCTCCAGCCGACGTTTCAGTCTCGATGGGAGGCATTGTCACACCCACCAAATCAAATTCTGGCCCAACACCAGACCTCTCACATTCCACCGTTACTCCAGCACCGTCACCTTTGGCCCTTTCGCCAGCAGCCATCACAGGCATTACTCTCGGCTTTGTAGCCTTCATAGGCATTCTTGCCGCACTGGCTGTCTTCTTCTATCGCTATCGAAAAGCACCAAAGAGCAAAGCCGACGTGGAAGCACCAAAGCCACGAGAGACGTTAGAGGAGAAAGTAGAGCGGGCACGGGAATATCAACGTAAGCGGTGGTCTGCACAAGAAACTGCAATGAACCAAGAGCGGTTTAACAAGCTAAAAGCGAAGCTTGCTGCTCAGAGAAAGGACATTGCTAAAGTTGATGAGACTTTTGTCATTGGCGATGGTGAAGGGGACGGAAATGTCGAGAAGAAGGAGGTCCCGCTTAAGGCGCGACTAGTAGCCGCTCGTCGACCCTCTGGATTGGCGATGCATCCTCCAAGCCCGGTGGATCCGGTAGAGATGGCAGATGTCGATCCAAAGGCTGGACGTGCAAAGTAAGACAACAGCTAGGCAGTGACATTTATAGATATCCCATACGATTACTACCAACTGAAACCTCTGAAACATCGCTCTCTTACATGTATAAGTATGAAATTACAATGCAACAACGAAAGTAGCCGGTTTACCATTCTCAGACTTGGCTACCACCGGCGTCCAACCGTGCTATTGCATTCTTTGATCGTAAAAAAGTGCAACCCAAACACAGCTACAACATTGTGACCGCACAATGCTTCTCTTCTGAGAGGGTTACCCAACAAAGCCAGTTTTTGTTCTTTGTACACGCACATCTCTCCCTGAAATCTCCTAACACCACACCCCACATCACTTCTTAACCCGCGCTATCCACTACCCAACCACCTCATTCCCACAAACCAAGCCTTCCACTGTAGTAACCAAATGCCTGACGCAAACACCCCCATCAACGCCGAAGACCGCAAAGTCGGTCCCATCCCGCTGCCATGGTTCATACCGCTGTGCATATTCCTTCCGACCTTTCTGACAATGCTGGGCTACTTCGTCTACCTGCATACGGTGAAGAAAATTCGCAATAGGAAGCAGATGACGAAGCAGGACGAAGAGGCAGCTGATAGCGAAGCAAAGAAGGAAAGCGGGGTGAGCCCGGCTGTGGAGACGCAGGAGCGCAAGTTTATCGAGGTTGTGGTGTAGTTAGTTGGACAGGAGCTAGAAGAACACTGTAAACCAGCAAGAAGTGTGTCTAAATTTTTAAGAAGTTGATTTGTGTGCATAGTTTTTCTTAAAGATTTTTACTACGTGGTAGCTGTCTCTATAATATTAAAATAAGTAAAAGTAAAACGTTTGTACAACAGAACAATCTCTCTTACCTTGATTAAGTTTAGGGCTTGTCTAGACTGTGTAGCAGTCTGTAGTTGGCAACCGCCTCCGAACGTTAAGCATGGCACGTGCACTTCTTGCGCTGGCACACGGGAGGAGACATACTCTGCTGGCGCGATGAACTTGTTACGGGAGGAGACATAATCTGCTGGCGCGATGAACTTGTTGAGTAAGACGAGTGTCCATCTGGGCGTAAAGCTCGGGTCTGTTCAAGCACTACCGGCGTAAGCGTGTGAGTCTGCGGTTGCGCTTGCTCTTCGTGCGTAGTGGCAGCGGACAGCGTAGTTTTGTTCGTAGTAAGGCCGCCCTTGTTGACGTTGGTGTTGTACGTGGCTCCGCTTCTCGAGCTATGACATGCATGTTCGTCGTCTTCACTATCCTCAATGATCGGCCGATATCTTTTGGTGGGTGTATGTAGTGCGGTAGATATGTTTGGTGTTCTTGGGGTATTATCTCTTGTAGACAGGCTTGTGCTAGAGACAGGCATGTCTAGCAAAGATAAGTAATAGAAGGCAAAATATCAGTTGTGCATACCTTTGTTTTTGAAGCTTAAGAAGCTTTTACTTTCGCTTTCAGCCCTCGCATTAAGAAGATCCGCTCTCGCCGCTGCTTCTTGAAATTGTTCAGCTGTAGGCCGTTCTTTCTTCTTGTGATTCCTGCCACGAGGCCTCACACCTGGTGCAGAGGGAGGCATTAGGTTGATTAGCTGGTGTTATGCGCCTTGTGGAGCATTGGCATATCTAGAAGAGGCTGAGGATCTGGACAAAGACGACGAAGAAGGGTAAGTGAGGTTGAATGACACTGACAAGAATGAGCTTGCGCACATGGGCGTAACCAGGACAAGGTGAGAGTTGAGCGAGCAGCGAGAGGTGAGAGCGACATTGGCTGGTAGATAGAGGATGGCTCGCAGAATCCTACAAGGTGAGAACGCATTAAAGGGGGACTGAAAGGAGCTGAAGTGAAGTAAAGTTGATGAATAGTGATATCTAACAAACTGACTTTACAGGCTCCTGGTCGCGTAGCGAGAAACGAACGCAGTGACTCACGGCTGCAAAGCCTACACGCTCCAGGCACCAACGATCTTCGCCTCAACTGGACCCTGGGGTCGACAAGATGTTAGCGTTGAACGCGTACCTAGGTTCCATGTCAATACTCAAATCTGTCTCATCGTCATTCATGTCGATGTCGCTCGCGGCACCATCTTCGCTATCAGAGTAAGTGTCATCAGAGTTCTCAACTATTTCATCATCAGAGGCGATGAAACTGCGATCGAAGCTTGTCTCACGGGTTCCACGATTGATGTCTCCAGCATCTCCTCCCTTCGACCTTCTCGCGACACCAGGTTCCAACAACTTCTTTGTAGGAACTGCGGTTTGCTTCCCAGTTGTTTTTGTCGAACGTGCATCAGTAGGTCTAGGACGCTTATGTTTGGCAGTTGGCCTCACGAAAGACTTTGGCGTGAGGTTTGGGTTTGCTTTGGAATTCTGCTTCCTTCGACTGATTTCTGGTGGTGGCGTAGTGGGAGCATCATTGTCCCACATGAACGCTGGGTCATCGAGGTCAATCTTAATATAGGGCTCGTCTCTTCCGTCGTCTTCGATGTAGATGGGCTTGGTGAGTGGTACGGTCGAAGCTCTAGCCAGAGCAATTGGGTTTGCCGAAGATGGAGTGGGGGCAATTTGACCGTGGTCAGATAGCTCTTGCTTCGCGGCCTCAAGGCGACCTCCCCTCTCGCTGAGAAGATGGTATAAGTCTGCGATGGGTAACCCTGGAGCGACAGCCATAAGATGAGCGGTCTTCTTTCGTAGATCGAAGTCGGGGATTTCAGCAAGGGTGAGTTCGACCCCATGATTCGCAGATGATGGCGCAGAATACGGTGTCCGAGCGTAGTTGGCAAAGAGCCCAGGCTTCCTTGTGCGTGCATTCGATGGAGAGGGGCCCTGCCAAGGGTGGGGATGCGCTTTTAGAGATTGCACTCTCTGATTTCGTCGTTGAGCAGGGGAATGTCGTTTCTCATGTGCAAGGTTGTTTTCAAAAGAGGAACAAGGTGACGTTTCTCTTCAGATTTGTCAGTCACGAATCCAGGGACAGTGGAAAGTACTCACGCTGAGGATGATCTTCCATCCAGCAGGTGCTGCTGCTCGCCTGGATGTCGTGGACGTGGCCTTTGCGGGAAACCGAGGCGAGATTGGCTCTGTCGAAGGAACGTCGCAGAAGAAGAATAGGCACTTGGCATGAGATCCGCAGGAGGACTGCTGGCGCGAGAAACGACTCGATTGGCAGGTAAACTGTAAGCACTACGAACATCAGCACAATCTACACAACGCATGTGAGTTCACCTGAGCGAACGTACCGAGCCGCCAAGCTTGTTGCTTCGCCAAGTGCCTCGTCTGAGTTGCCACCGTCGTCGCTGTCGATGATGATGGGCAGCTGCTGGTGAGCGCCAGGTCGCGTGCCGGGCCCCAGCGGCTTGTGCCGTGTTTTCCTTTCTCTTCTTTTTTTCTTCACGACCTTCGGGATGTCAGGATTGGCGCCTGAGCATTTTGATTGGGGCTTCGGAGTCTTTGTGCGCTTTTCTTTTGCTCTTACAGCCGCTGTTTTGGACCATCGAGAGACGGATCCAGCGACACCCATCTCGCGCTCGCGAGCGTTCTTACGGCGCTTGCGGTTTTTAGGTGTGTGAGAGGTGCTGATACTTGAAGAGGTGTGGGTGCTTGGAGAGGGGTTGAGCTGCGCGGTGTTGATGTGCTTGGAGTTGTCAAGGTAACAGAGATGTGCTGCAGCGTCAAGGTAACAGAGATGTGTTGCAGCGTCAAGTGCTGCCAACGGGGATGCGCTCCCTGCCTCAGCGCAACCGCTTTACCTCCTGCTTGCACATGATGGCGGTAGCTGCTGAGACCGTAGGCCCGTTGTATGGGCCACAGCGCAACCGTGGCACCGCTCGCTGGGCCGGCATGAAGGGCTTGGATGCGCAAGTGAAGGCAGGTGACAAACGGACAACAGCGGCAGGTCTAGCCGAGAGTGCCGGGCGTTGATGCTGTCCAGTGTTGAGCTGTGCTTCACTTTGTCTGTTGAACAATGGATTGTTGAGATAGCTGATGGATCACTTGTTTTCGTGCAGTGAGCAGCAACATGGATGATATGAGTGAAAGCACAGAACTTGATGCAAGTGGTGGAAGTGTGAGCCACGAGAGAAGAGCCACGGAAACGGGGTGAAATGATGATTGTGAAGCTGTGTGGATGGCGGGTGTATTTTGCGCTCGGTAAGTCATGTTTGTGAGGGCGTGGTGAGCGTCGAGTTGTTGTGGCACACAGCGTTGTGATTGGCCAGAGGCGCACTACGTCACTTCCCCAGGCGTTGGCAATAGTTGGTGTTGTTGGCATGATGTTGCACAACGTTGGCGTTCCTGCCGCCGGTTGTCGTGCACGTCAGGCGCATCTTTGACAGCCGGCCGGCCGTCTCTCTCTTGGACTCTCCTGGACTCTTTTGGACTCTCTCGGACTCTCCTGGACTCTTTTGGACTCTCTTGGACTCCCCTGGACTCTTTTGGACTCTCTTGGACTCCCCTGGACTCCCTTGGATTGCGACTGCTTTGCTCTGCGCCAACACGTGTCTTACGTGCCCTGTATCGTCAGCAGCTCCCCCTCGCCCATGAGCGCCATCACCGCGCCGCATGGGATGGCACGACCGGCTCGTCTATTATCGTGATTTTGCTTACAGCACCCCGAGGCTGCGAATGGCGAACGGCAACATTGGCCAAGTGCCTGCTGCCACCTTTGCTGAGTATGTAGACGATCCTTTCTTTGGCGCTGATGATGACCATGACCATGACCATGACCATGACCATGACGGTGATGGCGAGGGTGACGGTGAGGGCGACGGCGAGGGTGACGGTGACGGCGATGATGATGATGGCCATAGCAATAGCGAGGCATCTGAGTCGCAGTCACAAGGTGAAGCAGCAGGTGTCGCGCTGAATGCAGACGCGCACCACGCTCCCCGCCCTCGCCGTCGCCCGCGCCCGCAGCCGCAGTGTATCGCAGTGCGGCCGGCGCTGGCGCATCGCCTCTACTCCCACCGCCTGCATGTGCGCGCAAAGGCTAAACTGCAACGCGACAGACTGCTGTCCGGCCCCATGCTCGACGTCTACGTCGGCGAGGCGCGCCGTCGCTGGACGCTGCACCGCACCCTGCTCTGCCACCACTCGGCCCAGCTAGAGGCGGAGCTCGAGGGCGCCGCCGCCGCCGCCGACGACGACAAGGAAGAAAGCCATCGTGGCCCTGGCCTCGACACGCTCGAGCTGCCCGAGCACGACCCGGCTGGCTTCGAGCTGCTCGTCAAGTGGCTCTACCAGGGCAAGCTCGACGACGCCTCGGACCTGGCCGACGCGACGCAAAAGTACGAGCACGCCGTGCACTGCCACGCCCTCTACCTGCTGTGCCACCGCTTCGACATGCCCCAGCTGAAGAACGTGGCCATGGACCAGTTCCGCAAGGGCCTGCACGAGGCCGAGCTGGTCCCCGACCCCGACGAGCTCGACGACATGTACCGCAAGAGCCCCGCCGCCTCGCCCTTCCGCCACCTGCTGGTCCAGATCGCCGCCCGCCAGATCATGGACCCGGACAGCCGCCGCGACGTCGACACGTACCGCCAGTGCTTCGAGCACAACCCCGGCTTTGCCATGGAGCTGCTCAACGCCATCCGACACGGCACCGGCGGCATGCTGCTCGACGACCCCACCGCCGCCGGCAACGAGTGCGCCTACCACGACCACCACGACGGGCCCCACTGCAACATCAAGGCCAAGGCCAAGGGCAAGCAAGGTGAATAGCCGCAATTCCTACGTTGTCGGGTCGTTGCGCAACAGCATGGTAGTAACACGCATTAACCAGCACCCAAGGCCAAAGCCCCGGCACCCAACCCGTCCTCCGCCAGCTCAACACCCTCCACAAGCTCAGACCTACCTCTCCGCCCTCGCCCCCGCCC
>SATY01000663.1:0-20406 GCA_004335155.1 Ascochyta viciae
CCCCCCCCCCCCCCCCCCCCGACACACGTACGTCAGGATCTTGGGCTTCGTGTGCCCTGTCGTCTACCGGTAGTTGGAAGGCTTGCGGTTCTTATCACTGTCCCTGAGCCACTTTGTTCTTATGCAGTAACAAAGCTGTCTTAGACGAACAGACACCGCGGAAAGAAAAGATGATGGATGTCAATCAGGCCTGATTTGAGAGTGGGAAGCAGCGCAGCTGTCGACTGTGATCAGTACACTGAATTTCTAAAAGGATTTTAGGGTTGCTGAGAACTGCTGTATCTAACGACCTGAAATTCAATGAGACAGGACTAATGCGAAGACTGACTTATTACGCAACCAGCACGCCGAGCTATTGTAGAGACGGAAATCGTGGCCGAAGGAAACAGAAAAGACGTGAGTAGCTGAGAGCCATTAGCATCGAAAGTAAAACGAGTTGCGTCCGTAGCATGTGCTCTTTTCTTTTCAGTGTAAGACTCAAAAGTGTACATGTTAGCACAATGTACTTGTACCGAGTTGAACCCAAAAATCCACGTCTACACCGCATTCCTCGTGAGCATCACCTTTCCACCTCCCGTAAACATAACCAACCTGTGCCTCTGCAACTCCCGCATTGCCGCGCAACTCTCTTCCATTTCAAACCGCTCGTCCTCGCCCAACCGCTCGTTGACCTTGCTCACGCAAGGCCCAATGTACTCCCAATGCTCCCACATAGCGCGAGCAAACAGCTTCTGCCGCGCGATCAGGTCCGAGAGATGTTTCCAAAACGTCTCGAGACGGGGCAGGGTGATGCGCTCTTTTATCGCGTGAGTGAAGACCAGGCTGCGCGGGAAGAGGTGGCGCCGGCGTTGGTATTCTGCCATATTCGATTCAAGCTTTTTCCATTGCTCTTTGCGGCGCGGGGTGGTGCTTTTGAAAACGGACGCTCTTGGGCGTGGATGGGTGGGAGAGTGAGCAGTGGTTGTTCTGCGTATCGGTGTCCTGTTCCGTGCTGGTGTGGTGTGGCGGGTTGGTGTGAGTCGATGAAAGGGACTGCCTCGGTGGAATGGCGTGGGCATTCGACTTCGCACTTCTTTGCGATGAAGACATCGAGGGCCGTCAGGCGGAGCGGTTATGCTACCTGCTGCAATTTGCGTAACTGAATGGGCAGAGTCTTGCTTACCGGCTGCTGTACTGACCCGTGGACCATGCGTCAGTTGAGGTTTCTCGATGGCTTGAGATATGTCTGAAACCGGAATGATGTTCTTATCGGGCTTGGATATCGCACTTCGGGATGGTAGTGCGACCGAAACCGAGATGACTGGAGTTTGCAGGTCACCATTGCGGGGCACGCGGTATGTTGTAGTGACGACATACTCGTCATACTGTTCTGATGAAGCAGACAGCTTAGGAGGTGTCGAGATGAAGATAAAACCCGATGCTGTATCACTACTCGAAGCCTCTTTCGTACCAATAGCAGAAACTGCGGAAGGAAAGGAGGCTTGGCTAATTCTGGGTATGGAGCCAGACGAACTTGCACCAGACAGTGCAATTCCAGTAGTGCCGCTGCGACCATCAAGAGCGACGGCGTCTCTCAACTGCCGTAGATACGCAGGTGTGACCTGGAAGGTACCGGTGGAACTGTCACCTGACTCGACATGTGGTGTACTGTACCGCATGGAGTGATCTGAATTCGATGACGGAGCTTCAAGGTGTTTGTATTTCCTATCGAGAGTCGTAACCAGCGCCGTAGACTCGGGGTTCAGCCACCTAGCTTGTTTTGATGCCTGCTCGGCTAGAGGCTTGCGCTTCTTCGATGGCGCTGATCTTGTTTCTGTATCAGGGGTCGGTGTTCGCGCGCGATGCTTCTTTCTCACAGCCTGCTTTATCCCAGTCGCTTCTGGTGCTGCCATTATATCCTGGGGTGCGGTCTTCGTCTTCGTCTTGAGTATGGGCTTTTGCTGCCTGAGAGGAAGATCCGCCGAGACTTCACGAGCAGCCGGTGAAACAACAGGGCGCCTGTCATCTTCTGTCGCTCGTCAGCAAACATGAAGAAGTCAACGCAGCATGTAAAGGTCCTACCAGAGTGGTCAGTTACCGTTGGATTGCCCGTTTCACTCAGTGTTGATGCTGGTGACGCTGCAGGCTTTGACTTTGCCGGTGCTTTCTCTGGCGCAGTTGACCCAGTTCGAGGTTTTGTGATTTTGAAACCGAACTTGTTGTATCCAGCTCGAACGAATTGCTGCTTGAAGCGCCGTGCCATCTTCAGAATCTCTCACGACAGCTTGCCAACTCTGCGCAGCAGATGAGTGGGAGGGACGGAATCTGATTTCGGACAAGAAAAATGACTGGGAAAAGGTGCTAAGCGGGTGGTTAGGCGCTAATAATCTTGGCTGGTACAAGTGAAGGGGAAATTCCGCCGTCAAGTCCAGTTGAAGTATATCGATCTTTCAAAACCTGCTCTTGTTTTTTCGAATTTTACCAAGCCGAGCTTGTGAAGAGGACCGAGTTCCGATATAAAGGCCCAATGCGAGTGGAACGTTGGCGGTATGTGCGCATCGTTGAGTAGGCAACATCACAGCACCACGCACTTAGTAGAATTGTAATTGAGTTCCCTGCATTGCCTGCGGAACCTGCAGCGAGTGAGACGATCCTTGTGGGGTCAATGTACCGCCGTGTAGCATGCAGCGCGCTTGTCACAGCAACTGATGTCTCATCTCGCAATCTTACCTCTGCATCGCGGCTTGGCCATTATCTCAGGCTCTGCGCGTTACTCTCCACTCAACAGTTGTCGCATAGGCAGCACTCTTGTTTTGTGTCAACTGGCTAAGCCTTAATCGCTGCGCATCGTCGCTGTACCTCCCTAATAAAGTCTTTCATGTTGGTCAATAGTCGTCACAGCGTTTCAGGAACATCAGCGCCTGGCAAATGTTTACATAATTCTTCGAAATTTGACCGCAGCAGCTGAGAGTCGCTGTTTTGCACTCCCGAAACCCTCAATATGCCGCATTTCTCACGGCAGCATTAGCACTAACAACCGCTGCACCATATAAAAGACTTAGCAGTCCTCAACCATGGCGTTCGGCTACCGGACCTACCTTGAACGCTGCAAAATCATTCTCCCCACGTACCGCACGCAAACAAACTTTCCATCACTCAGGAAGGTTGGATACCCATCGCAGGGCTGGCACTGCTCGCAAACTTCTTCCATCTCCATGCTCATGGCTCGGTCATCTTCTTGTCCCTTGCAATAGTTCTATCCTGAATCAGTATCAACAAATTCGGTGGGTTGAACGCTTTCTTCTGCGCTCTCGATCGGTGGGCTGCTCCAGTCTGCCAACTCAATCTTCCATGCTCTTACATCCCAACAGTCATCCACTACAGATTTATCGACTTTCGATACTCCCTCACACGTCCACGCAATCATGTCATCGTTATCAGCACTAGAGCTCCAGTTTTCCACCTCCTCCTACGCGCGATCATCCTGCACTTCCAAATCCACCACCAGCTCTTTAGCTACCATACCGCTTCCACACAGACATCATCGCCCGTCTAACAGTCCGAACTTCATTCCTTCGCCAACTCTACTACCGCTCCATTGCATGAAGAATCTTCCGCCGAGACAATGACGGACTAATTCGCTTTCGTGCACAGATGACCTGGACTAGACTTGGTGTAGTTTAGCAGGCTATGCATTGGGGTGTTTTTGGGAAGCACATTTCTTGATAAGGACTTCGTGAAGACTAAAAGAGGACATGCGCGATGGGCGTACAGGTGCCAGATACTGTACAAAAAAAACTCCTTGCCCGCACAAGCCAGTCCAGGGGGAGCTGATACAGAACTCATAATCTGGCAACTGCCCTTAGGCGTTGTGAGCTTAGGGTTCCACTCAAGTTATGTAGCCGGGCTGCTGGTAATAGTGGCTAGGGAGTCAAAGAACAAGCCGGTGGTCTCAGCTTTCATCAAGAATGCTTCTTCGTCTACTCCAACACCACTAGTCCCAGGCAGCACTACAACATCTTGTATCATTGCTGAATATCTCTTATTCCAAATCCGAAGACAGCGCGAGCCAGAATGTATCTGCTGGTGTCTTTTTCTGGCTTAAGGCTCATTTCACTCGGATGTCCCTCATCTAGGACTGCCCCATTCTGAAAGTACAGGAGCAACAGTCAATGGAGGCTTAAAAGCACAATAATGAGGCACCAACGCACTAAGGTGATTTATCTATCCATTGTATGTCATTGTCGTACCCCAATTCTCGGAGGCTACATAGCCAAGACTACATCTTGCGCCAAGCTCTGAGACTGCACCACACCAGGAAAGCCCCATGCGTAGTTACGAATGTATCAATATCCCATCTTGTTGCTCTGAAGATAGCAAATAGTTGTGTACCCAGGTCTCAATCCTTCTTTTGGTCTCAGGGTTCCACTTTCGAAATCTCCCTCTTCGAAGGCTGCATGTGGTCCAAACCCATCTTTTTCGCAAGGACATATTGCATGCGTTTGGCTAGAACGTCAAGTTCCCATATTCATATCAGCTGTTGTCGTGACAGCGGCTGGTCCGGTCGTCTCGACGCTACTTGCCTTCTTTGGAATTGTCTTGTACAGAGGTTGCTCTGACAGTTGGTGAAACGTGGGTAGGAGGTGGCGCAAGCGCCACTCTTGTGGGCATTACGGAAGGTCAGACCTGTGTGAGCGTTCTTGTTGGCTCCAGCGTCGTGGCCATATGCATGCTCGCGAAGCCACTGATGTCCACATGACCATCGTTGTCAACCTCAGGCTCTGCTGACTGCATGCGGCCGGAGAGCGAATCAATAGTATCGACATCTTAAGTCTCTAGCGGCAGAGACTGATTCTTACTAAGAACACGAAGAGCTGCGAAGAGTTTGGCGGCAAAGTTGGGGTTGCGGTGAAGGTCAGGGTGAGGAGGCGAGTTGGAGCCGGTTCTCAAATAGCTGCCTGCAGTGGCCACGAAGTCTTTACTGCCCATGGTTTCGTGGTCGTGATACAGCTGTAATGGGGTGGAGTCGTATAGAGAGCGGTGTGTAAGTAAAGTTTAAACTCTTTACTAGAAGCGGTTAGTCTTTCTTGTCGTTCTCTCACCGCTCGAGGAATGTGCGACCTGCAATCGCCGTCATCTATTTGCCTTCCAATGATGGTTTCTTGGCATTTTCCAGCGGTGTATTCAATACTGTTCCTTATGCTTGTGCTTTCGACTTCATGGCTGCACTTATTGCAGAGCGACGCACGCAATTTTTACTTACCCCTGTTACCGTACCATATTACACGCAGCGTAGTTGCATCCATTTACTACACGCTAAGTTCGATTCCTAGCTGTGCAAGACCCTTGTACCGGAAAGTCACCAGCCCCGCTTTCGGTTCGTTTTGACTTCCCGCTTGCCTCAGCATGGCTACTCCACTTAGGTTGCGTTTGCTCAATAGAAGAGGATACCTTCCACAGTCCACCACCCTACTCAAACTGGTGCAGCTAGATGGATTGGATTTCGAACATCGCCAAGTCGTGTTACCAGCCTGATTGGTGCTACACATGATTACCCGTTGTGACCTTCAGCAAAATTGCCGACAACGTGGCCATCATTCAGGAGCCAGTATTTCGATAAGATGGTTTCATTTCCAAGCTCCAAAGAGTTGGCAGTCAGGGCGGCGTCAATTCTGGTGGCATCACCTTTCCAAAAGGCACTAGGCAGCCAAAATCTCTGGCTGCTCTGCCTGAATACTGCACTTGAGCGAACAACGACGCTGTGGAACTGTATCACGAATTTGGAATTTAGCTGAAAAGATCAGGCCTGAGGTATGCGTTCTCCGAGATGCAAGCTATCTCGTCAAAACTTCATATCTCCTCCACTGTACTCACGTGCACTTGGATGCATTTCATACAGTTCTGTATGAGCAGTTGTGGTGTGATGGTACCCGGCTGCCTAAGTCAAAGAGCTCCTTTCACCTCGGATTGCGGCCTGCCACATCCTGCACGGGCCTTGGCACAGCGCTATCTTCACCCGGCGCTGACTTTTCAGTCTCACCTCACAAATCCACGAGTGATATTACCTTGCGTTTTCTTCTATTACTTAGATGCTAGAAGCTCCACCACCAACTCAGACAGTGGCGCTCATGAATAAAGCAATGGCTCCAAGCGTACGAATCTTCTCCCCTGATCAAAACCGTCCCAAGCTGATACTGACTGCAGGCTTTGACTACGAGCTCGAGCTCCAAAAGAGCCACATCAAAGGCAGCACGAGAACGTCCCTCCTCTTCCCCTTCAGCCAAG
This sequence comes from Ascochyta viciae, assembly GCA_004335155.1. Lineage (NCBI taxonomy): Eukaryota > Fungi > Ascomycota > Dothideomycetes > Pleosporales > Didymellaceae > Ascochyta > Ascochyta viciae. The sequence continues at coordinate 6,265 of SATY01000663.1, forward strand.
CGCTCAAGAACTGAAGGCACCTCCTCAGGCCCAGTAGTCATTGACTCTGATGACGATGCAATTACATCCGCAATCTCGGCCCCAAGCTCGAAGCGCATCAAGAGCTACCGCGCGGTCAAGGCTCTCAGCAGTTGTCACGAGTCTGATACATCAGATGATGAACTACTGATGAGACGCATTGCCTCGCGGACCAAATATATAGGCTCAGTGACACAGCTTGCTAACAACTGGAAGAGTTCGTCTCCTTTTGGGGCTATAGCATCGGGAAACAGCGCGCGGTTCACTTCAGGTTACACTGATCCGCTCAAAGTCAAAATTCAAGAGGGTGATGAAGCCGAGCTATCAAAGACGCTATCTGCCAAAGGCTCTGTGTACGGCAAGAAAACTAATTTGACTACGGCATTCCAGTCAGCTAGTAGCGGCGCAAAGCCTCTCCCTTCACCCCACCTTTCCGCCACCAACTCCTCAGGTCAAAGGAAAGTCCCCCGTTCAGGTCTTGCTTTCACGAAAATGAGACTTCAAAATACAAGCAATTTGGGCCTGTTGTTAGGCAAGAGTGAGACTGGAGGAGACAATTATCGTAGTCCAAGCATCAGCAGGAACGTGAGTGGAGGCTCGAGCAAACCAGACACATTGTTTGAGGAGTTGGAGGTTGTTCAGAGCATCAAAGTGCCAGAGGACTACTTCATGGCCGATACTGATCATCCAAGAGGATTTGATATCCACGAGGACGATGACGGTGATAAGAGCGACGAAGAGAGCGACGGCACTTTGGTTGCTGAATCTGAGGATGAATATGCCGCTTCTCCGACAGCTGCCAGGCAGTGCAGGATTGGCAAAGAGGTGAGTTGGACATCATCAAGCGGCAAACATTTTGTCGACTTACTACCGCTTAGAACCTCGCTCCACCTACCCTACGTACCGGACGCATCCTTGCTGCTTTTCTTCACGAGTCGACACAGTCCGCAGGTGTGCGAGTTCATGAAGCCGAACAAGAGCCCAATTTCCCTCGTGCTGTGCCTCCCACTCCAGCTACTGAGGTCATCGATTTGACTGGGGATGAGCCAGTCCTCACTGATACAACCGCTCCCGCTTCCACCGGCCACGACCAAGGCAGTTCTCTCGCAGACCGCCTCTTCCCCAAGTCACCTACACCACCTCCCCCGTCCGAGCGCCCCGAAACGACAGCGGCCCGCGAAGCTGCCTTCCTCCGCGGTTTCAGAATCCAGTGGTGGGTTGGCGGTCTCTCCTTCCGCGCCGCAACAAGCCACGTCAACGCAGCCCTTCATCCCCAAATCCCCCCGTTCAGCGACAAAGAAGGCAAGAGCCGTATTTTCGCTCTCTGCACGAAAGATAAGCTCGCGACTGTGCTCTTCCCCTCCACATCATCTCCAAGCTCAGATGCTGACCAAACGGAGGTTGGCTTGCCCTTCTCCTCTTGGAAAGGAAACAGTTCAATACCTAGAAGCCCCTACGCTAGCTCTTCGAGTGATCCAGATCACGAGGGTGTGAGAGATAGGCCAATTTCAGCTAAAAAGAAGGGCAAGATGTGATGACTTTTCCTCTGAGTTTTAGGGTTAGGGTTCGACACCATGACATTAAGAGGATAGCAGACAGGAAGCTTGAGCAGTGAAGGTAGTGAGAACGGGATCTAACGAGAGAACTATATTTTGAGGTCTTAACGCTTGTCAATTAGAATTATCGTGACAATAAAAAAGGGATTTCCTACACCCAACCTTATTCCAGACGCTGACCCCAAGCCTAACTTTCGTTGCAAAACAGCGCCGAAAAGGGCGTTCTGAATTAAGGAACCTCCCCCCGAACCATGTGTGCCATTGAAGATTTTTTCCATCCCTCTGGCTTCAAATCAGAATAACTATCTCGAAGAAATGTTTATACATTGTAGGTGGCTTGTGCACTGGTTCCCTTCTTCGAAGAATTGGTCACCATAGATCTGCAACATGAATATAGTAATTACAGTTCTCTATATCTTCTCGAGACAGAGCTGTAGAGGAAATGGCAAATAACTATTGTTAACTCGCTTGACTATTAACGGTTGTAGAGGAGTATCAAAGATGATACTACCGTTTTCCTCCGCAAGTGCCATTCTAGGCGTTAGGATGAAGCTTTCCAAGGCCACTTAGGTTCTGAGCGCATGCTTTGTGACGTCTTTAAATACATTGATCTTGAACTTTCGACAACTAATCCTTCCGTAAGACGGTAGCGAAGTGGATCAGTGTTAGGTTCGTTTTTTAACTGGCTTTGTTGAGGTTTTGCTCTTGGTGGGCTTGCGTGTGTAGTGCAGAGGTTGGTAGACATTACCATGACATTAACCAGAATTGAGTATGTGGTTGTTGCCGTCATAGTGTTCAGATTGGACTTGTCTCGCCTGGAAGGGGTATTAAGAGCGATTACCGCGCAAGTGAATCCGTGAACTGAATGGGGCTTGCACGCCAATAAGCGGAGTTAATGATATATACGACCTTATGTTCTTCCAAAACGTGATTCAGTGGCATTCGAAAGTCACCTTGACGTGAGGGATAAAACAATCTGGGGTGAATGGTTTATATCGGACTGTACCAGGAAAGAGTACAAACGCACAATGTAAACCATTCATTTCGTACGTGTAGCGAAGGTGAAATCTGAACAGATGTGCATTCTTGGAGCCTGAATGAGGCCTGGGTTTTGGGGAAGTTGTATTCGTATATAGCACACACTCAGCAAGGGGTTATAAAATTCCGTCTCTATCAGGGGGGAAGGTGAAAGTTTCTTGGCCGAACATAATGATATTCGTCACTGGAGTTCTCCAGACTATACGAGTGCTCTGGCGATGTGGCAAAAAAGACAATTAGAGGCGATCGCCAATGGATTCATGATAAAAGAGGCTTTTTGGAGATTCATCTTCGAAATCATCGAAGATTAGACTCTAGCATTTGAGCCTACGACGCTGTGATACACATAAGGCTGTATGCAGAAGCTCATATTCTATTACAATTCAATGTTTCAATGTGTATGATTTTAGCTGAAAAGTCATAGATTACATGTATCTACTATAGCTGTATATTCTCAGGCCCTCCGTCTAACCAACTCGCTGAACATCACTATTTTGCTATTGCGTCTTGTTTATGCCTAATTCCCTAGTTTCCTGCTTCCGACGCTTTCCTTCTTATTCTTGTTTGGCGTAGCTTACTCTACGGTCTACTTCTCTGCAGCCTCGGAATCAATTGTTCTGACCTCTCCTATATTATTGTTGTTTGCGTCAGTGACGTCCAGATTAATTTGTAGGTTGATCATCGAAATTCCGCGGGTGCTAGCAGTTCCGGTCTCAACGTGGCCAAAGAGTTCCTGGTTAACAATGGGAGAAGCTGGAGTCTTCTGGGACGCACATGTAGAAGATTTCTCAATTGTTTTGCCTTCACGGTCTGTTTAGTCTTCATTTTCAGCATGCATCTCTTCGGTTTCTCCTAAGTCTGTTATGTCTTTGCCCTCATGGATCTTGTCTACCTCAATTCCAGAATCGGTGTAGTGGTGTCTGTAAGAAGTTGCGTGTTCAGAAAGATCCTCGTCTGGCGAGTCATTGTCGGGCAGACAGGTGTGTGTATCGGGGACTGTGGCTGCCATGCTGTTTACACCGACAGTGACAACCTCGTCAACATGCTGGTGTGCTTTCTGGGATGCGTCCTCTTCGCCCACGAAAAACAGCATCGCATGATTGAGCATTGCAGCCACGCTTGGAGCAGCAGCCAGCAGAAGCTGCATTACTCGGAGTACCAGATACACGACCAGTGCACAAACAAGAAGCTCAGAAAAGTCCTCTAACGCATTCCAGAATGTCAACGAGTGGTACAGATTGCAGGCTTGCACCGACAAAACGATTTCCTGCAGCCAGTAGCCAAGGTTGATTAGAAGCTCCACATACCAAAGCAAGAGAGCGATGATACCTGTTACAGTCCAAGCCAATCCTTTAATAGCAGGTATAGGGCACGCTATGATGGACTCGAAGACCTTGAAGACCGCCTCAGTGGCGTACAGGATGACACAGGAGTGATAAGCTGTACGAAAGGTAACAACCGCGCTAATAAGCTGGGCGGAAGTACTCAGTGCTTTTGCATTGTGATTGCAAAAATCGCGAATGTACATGACAACACGCTGGCAGTGTTGCTTGACAGCGGCGGACAGCCAGTCTCCAACGGACACAGTTCCTCGGGAGATAGTCCGGAGCGTATACAAGGGCGTGACATATATTATCAGAGCTGCTAGAGTATTGAATAAGGCTGAGGTCCGGTTGCTGGTGCGACGAATCCAATTTGAGTATGTGGCCAAAATAACTAAAGCCACAAGTATCAAGACCGTCCAGGCGCGAAGGAAAAACGAGGGAGAGGCGTGAGAGTAGTGGGCGAAGTTGGTAAGCTGTTGAACCCAATGCCATATCCTGGTCCGATGGAGGCCGTTGCGAGAAGGCATGGTTGTGCAAGATGGCGAAGTTTTGTGTTTTTACGTCACGGGTGAAATCTTTCACGTTCGGAAAAAGGTCGTTGATTTGCTGCTTGCTGCGTTTTCTAAACCGAGGGAAATGATGCACGCAGCTGAACATATACCTGTTGGTAGAACGACATGCATAGCAAAAGGACCGGATTATGCACACAAAGGTTTTGCTTAGCATTTAAGGAGGATAACAAAGACCGTTGAAAGCTGAGAAGCAGTTGCTCTTATGAGCGTTGAGACAAAGGTGTCTACCATATTAGAGCCGCCATTTCGAAAGGAGAAGGAGTGAGCAACACATAAAACCTTGTTCATTAGAGTGCCCCCCCTTCTCTTCTTGATTGAGGCCACCTTGAGTCCGTGTTTTTGAGTTTCAGATTATAAATAGTGCAAATTTGGCTTGGGTTGAAAGGAAACTTGTGTCCGCTGCTATTGAAGGATCTTGATGTGCAAGGGATGACTTGTAACAAGATGGTGGCGCTCAACCCTTTGTCTTATTCTGCTTGATGCGTAGATATGTTAAGACCAAATCAAAAGAACGCAATGTATCCTGAACGTTGAGTGTGAAATTCCAGGAAATTGATGTCTTTATAAGCAATGAAATCAGAGGGCAGATTCCGTTGTACTTCTAGAGCAAGGAGCAGGGTTCTTCATCAGTGGTGTAACTTGCATGAGATCTTGATAATAGCCGTGAGGTTCGCAGGGAAAATCAAGCTCGTTCCTGCGTCTTCTTGGTCAGGGCGTCCGTACCGGCGCATCTCGAATCACTGTTTTGTACGGGTGGATGCACATGAACATGATGAGAACGACGAGCGACAAGCTCAAGCTGCAAATTGCGGTGGCGCTGAGGAGTGGTCTGAGTGCTTGGTGGACTAATGGTTGCTTTAGAAGAACTGTGCCTTCTCTTAGCGGACGGTGGCCCTGTCACCTAGCTCTTCTCGTTGTCAACGGCATGCTCCATTTGTCGAGTCGTGCGGATTTATCGTGCACTCAAGTCTCACGTATACGCACCTCGCGCATCACTTCAAGGTCCCGTTATTGCCACCATTGAGTGTCAGCGGTCGAACTCGCATGGCGGCTAGAATGCATGGGATGTATGTGCCGCAACATGCTTAGCAACCAACCTTCATTAGTGCTTGGGATTTTCTGCATTTGCATATGCTCGCAACTAACAAATAGAGCGTGGAGAACAACATGACCAGACGTCGTTGCGGATGGGAACTACCGTGAGATTCCGGACACACTCCGTGCGCAGCGGGCCAAACAAGACTAACATCTCCAGTTCCGACCAACTGCATGTACAGGGCGGAGAGGGCGCGGAGTGAGAAGAAGGAGGGGAGGCTAAGGAGGAAGAACATGTACCTAGATGCCTCTATTAGCCTAGGACGATAACGTATATATATGATAATCTAACTAATTACTAGCTCGCTAGCAACTAGTCTAGTTACTACTGAACATATACTTGTTGCTTCTCTTAATCCTATTCTCCCTTGTAGTTGTGTAAACAAACTTCAACAGTAAGCTAGTAAGAACACACTAGATTTATGCTATTAGTGTATGATTTATACACTAACACTTACTCCTCTCAGAACTCCCGCATACAAGTCAAGATCCTATCAATGACGAGAAATGCTTGAGCACCACCATGAACTCAGATATCGACATTGTTATCAGGTCTCGCTTTGCTATAGCGGTCCAATCTGTCTGGCGACTTCCTGTAGTTGGTCTCGACGTTTGGTATCCTCGGTTACAACTCTTTTGAGGCGTGCGAGTTCGTCATGGATGGCTGTTAGAAAGATAGTCGCCTGGTCTGGCAGGGAAAAGCTAGAATCCTGGTCAGGCAGGTCGTGGGTGATGGCAGCGATCTTGTCCTTCTGCCGCTGGATTCGTGTTTCCAGCTTTGCGATTTCATTGTGGATAACTGACAGAGATGGCGATGGAGGGGGGACGAGTCCGAGCTCTAGATGAAGCTCGTCGAACCTGGCCTTGGCAGAGACTTTTGCGGTCTGACAAGCCTTTACGTATTCACTGAGTCCGCACGGTAGGTCTACCGCACGCGTACTTTTGGAGAGTGTGGCGTAGGCCGGTTGGCTCTGCAGGTCATCTTCGTCTGTCAACAGGCTGTGAATACTGATGTCTTGCAAGGATGCGACTGTCAGCTGTTGGATATCTGTTCCAGACTGCGAGGGTGCGACTGTGAGCTGTTGGATATCTGCTCCAGACTGCGAGGGAGCGACTGTCAGCTGTTGGATATCTGCTCCAGACTGCGAGGGAGCGACTGTCAGCCGTTGGATGTTTGCTCCAGACTGCGAGGGAGATGGGGAGAAGGCACGAGTCGCTCCGTCATCTGGCCCTGGCTCCTCCATCTGCTCCTCTTCATTCTCCTCTGGCGGCTGAGACTCCATCGCAGGCAGGCACGTGACCTTGGGCGCCTGATCTCGTCCTTCCTGCTCGTCTGCGGTCTGCGGTCTTGGTGATGTTGCCGGTGACGGTGGTTTGGCCAGCTTGCGCGGTCGAATTTCAGCGGTGCCATGTCCTGTTTCCTCCCTCTCTTCAGGCGGCTGCGAAGGGAGACGCTTCTGCAGGCTTGCTACTGGAGTGGTAGGCGACACCGCCGGCGACAAGTGAAGCGTGGGCATGGGTTTCAGAGACATGTCCAAGGACCACGTGAGAAAATCGCGGACATTGGTTGCCGTCACGACATTTACAGAAGCTTTGCGGCCGCGCGTGTGTTGACTCTTGTAGAAGGGCGTGAACTCAGCAGCGAAGACGTCGATGTTGAAATAATAGCCTGCGGTGACGGCCAGCTGCTCGACGAGCGATTTCGAAGGATCGCTCTGCAGGTGGATGCCTTGGCGGCGCAGGACAGCCCAAAAGTCGGCGCCCCATGTCTTGGTCACGCGCGCAACGTCACGAATGCGAGGCGCCAACAGAGGACAGGCGGCGGTGCCGACGAATTCTTCAATCGACTGCTGGAGATGGCCGTGCAGGCCATGGTAGACGGCCGCCACCCAGAAGCGCGTCACGAGCGCGTCAGCATTCTCCTTGTCGTCGCGCCCAGCGTGCCAGCCGCCGCGCTGTCCAGATTTGCGCGCGAGCACCTCACCGTGAATGGGCTGGGCTGCGCTGCGCAGGCGTTCAAAGGCAGCAAGCCCTCTCTGCGGCGACGCGGCGAAGTCGTCAATGGCTGCGGCGACGGCCAATGGAGTCAGCTTAGGCAACGCAGTCATGCCATCGAGTACGATACAACAGGTCAAGAAGAGAGGCGAACGGCAGAGTGAAAGGAGAAAGAGTCAACAGGAAAGGAGGCACAGAAAATTGTAACCAAGCCTCTAACACGTGCATTGAAAGCTCCACCAACGTGGGGAAGGCACTGCCCCCATTGCATTGCGCCTACCTTGGTTGATAAACCGCTGCGTTGAATCAACACTCACATATGGATCGTTTCTACCAAAAAGCTTGCTCTTCTTGAGACCTGGTATTCAAGGGACGTGTTCAATAAAACGAGCTTTTCACCTTCTTCACCGTGTTCGTTGGCGGTGGCGCCTGCAGGCGTACCGCGGAGGCCGTTTCCCCGCCCGCCGGTGGCTGGACACGCTAGCCCCGCCCTACCTTCCCTCCTCTTCGTCCTCCATCCCTCACCTCCACCACCCCGTGACTTTGCCATCCTTATTGCAAGTCTGTCATCTTAGCAGGACTAAGCGGAAGCTATGTCTATCACACCGTTGCATCCACCGCTTGAAATGGAAATCAGGTATGTATAATCCCTGATTTCTGAAGTGAAAGCTCAAGATGCGTATCGCCGAAGCTCCACATCGCCTTTGCAGACGAATAGGTCACAGCCTTTGCAGACATGGCAGCTGCAGTGTCTCTCGCAGTCTTTGTTGTCAAATCTCAATACTGTGAAGCGACTGCATGCTCAATGGCCAAGGCGAACACAGTCCTTACCGCCTTTAACTTCGCCAATTGAGCAGCTACAGCAAAGCATCTAGGTATCCAGATTTCGAAGTCGACCCAAACCCCTAAGGAGAGATTCTCACTCACGGGCAAGCCACAACTTTAGGTTTCGATGTTGACAATAGGTGTGGAACAACAGATCGACGACTGGGAAAGCGACTGACGGAAGAGCAAGCCAATTGGAAACAAAGAGGAGGTCAAGGGCGCTTAATCTTGTCTCTTATCATACCTTAACTGAATCGTGCACTCTACATCGAGTGATGGCTCTTTCCAATCACTGCAATTCTTGATCTGTTTTAGTGAGCATTGAACCTGGATGATACCAATTCGCATCATAGTACGTAATTGACTAGCACACTTTCAAGAAAGTTCGGATTACGGCTAGTAACTGCGGTGGATAATCCCAGTTCAGATCTTTCTACAATATTGAGTTGGGACAAGCCTTTATCGCCAATTCATTGCAGTCTTCCAATACTACAGCTGGAGCCCACCTGAGAAGCTCTCAAATCAGCTGAAGGAAGCACTGACCGAGGGCAGGAATGGAGGACGATGCTAGACCTGAAAGGTAGGATTGGGGCACTGATTTGACATGCTAAGCGAAAGTTGCGAGCATTGTAGACTTCGCAATGCGTGCAAGAAGTTGTGCGAAAGACACAGAGCGCGTCAGTGGCACGTAGATGTCATCTCGCTCCAACTACTCCCAAAAGTCGTCACCCAAGCAAGATCGCACTGTGCGCATGGCGGCCAGGTAGAGCCCGGGCCTTGAGTTGCTGGCCACGCCCCATTCGATGACGATGATTCGGAAGATCCAAGGTGCTCGGAGCTGACGTGCAAGTTTGGACAAGGTTGTAGAGAAAGCGCCTTCAGTCCCTACCACGTAGGCGGCGAGCCAGAGCTCCTCGCGGTTCAAGTGAACTGACGATCTAATCAAACCATGGAATGCAGTTTCGCGTGCAGCGGTGGTGTTCTGGTAAAGGCATGCGTAGGGCGAAAGTGCGGGCAACCTTGGTGTGAAGCTCCGAGTAGTAGTGCAATTACACAAAGTGACTGGGAATAGACTTTATTGTGTTCGTAACGTGTCTGTGCGATGACGTATGTACAGGAGCGGTGAGAGAACGCAATAGTTCACGGGAAGGAAGGAACGTTCAGCAGCCACGACAGCGTGTAGGGTTCTTTTCTAATTGAATGAATATTCCACTGTATTCCCTTATTATTCTTGCAAGCAGCTTCAAGGCGGCAAGGCAGAGTAGACACTCTTGCTACACTCAGACTGAGTGACTGTCCTGCTGTGTATTCGTGTTTCCAGGCGCCCTGGTTGATCATTCATGGATAGTTTGCAGAAAAGAGTTTCCCAAGGCTACTGAGGTACAGCTCTGGCTCTGGAAATTGTGAGCTAACTTGTCCATATCGTAGGCGCTATCTGTAAATCTGTCCTGACCATGTCGACATGTCGCGGGCTGCTTCAAGCTCGATCGAGTTTAGCGATCGTGAGCTGGACTGATGATAGGCTTACTCGCAGGCAGTGAGCTCAGATCATCCAATGCACAAACAGCAATACATCTTGCAAGAACTAGTTACGAGTATGTTTCTGTGCCTGTCCGCTCAAGATCAGGATTACGTTGTAAGCCTATGTAACAAAGAGCTACTTCAAAGGCTTTATTTGTACTAGAGCATATACCTAATTCCAGGTAGATAAACAACTATTATCTATTTTAAACTACTTCCTCTAGAAGTGTACATTAAAGAACGGCAAAAAGCTAAGACGCATTAGAGCTTTACTACGCTAGGGAACTCTTAAAGAACAAAGCCCTAAGCGGCGTTTCTCGTTCTAATACACAAAGGCAAGCTTATGCTTATAACATTAGTGCTGCTTAAGACGTAGACTTACTTTCTATGTTTGTATCCATTAGCCTGTACTAAAGCTTAATGTTATTTAGTAGTAGAAAGAGACTTTCCTTAAAGATTGGCTATTCTGCTCTTCTTCTAATATAATACACGGCGATATACACGCACCTACTTAAATTTAGAACATTAACTTTTTTAACATAGACTACTAATAGAGGTAGGCAAATAATTAGCTAATAATCTACAGTTATTATGTTTTATCCTATATACTGTTACCTAACTTATTAATCTACTATTAGCTAGTTATAGCTAGTTGATTAGAATCTTTTGCTTGTAAATAATGTACTTAGATTGTAGTATTACAAAGCTGTTACAAATTTAGAGTAGGTGCATATGTATTGCTAGGCACTAATAAGACAATTGCGAAGTAAATAAGAATTGCTTAGCTACAGTTACAATTCTACAAAAGAACACCAACACAACGCCTAGGGAGCCTAATCTGCGTCACGGGAGATTCTTGCCCAAGGCCAATGAAGATAAGTCATCAGCGCTGATCACCAAGTAAACAGACACAGATTAGAACCGAAGAGTGACAGGCTTCTGTGCGAGATGAGGGCAAAGCACGACTGCTCGTTTTGAGGTGACCAGAATCAGGCAGGGGCTTGTCTGAACGGTTCGGGAGTGTTTTGTACTGGCAAGGATTCCCCAGCGTGTCAGAGACGGAGGAGCCGCATGGACAAAGTGTAGGGGCCCAATAGTATTGTACTTGCTTCCGGAAGCCGCGGGAACAAGCGCCAAGAAACTGCGCATTGCCCCACGTGCTCGAACCAAAACTTCGAAATCCTGGAATAGCGTATGACACCCATTTCCATCGTTCACCAGATCGTTTTTGAACAACGCCATTTTTCGAAAACTGGGATGCGGACGTAATGTTTCTACATAATTCCCACAGCCGTGATTGCCAATCCGCACCAGGTCGTGAGATCAGAAGCGCAGTCTTCATCAGTTGGAGGGTAGTAATTTGGGCCAATCTAACAGTGATTCACTCAAGCTCCACAATGAAACAATTTCTATTGTACTGTGTAACCAACACCACTCTAACCAAAAGACCGATCCTACCGGATGTGCACTTCCACTTGCCGCCCTCTTTCTCCTAGTAGCGGCGCACAACATCTCCCCCGGTGTAGCCTCAGCAGATCACAAAAGACAAACAGTTTCACAGAACACAGCCACGCTGCTGTGTAACAGCACGCTTAATTGGTGGCCACAGAGCAACAACATATTCCAGATGTGGGATTCAATAACCACCTTAGTACGCAAGATCCAACAGTCATAAACGATTTCTGCGTTGTTGCGCTCTTTTATCCTCCCACAGCTATCGGCAACCGCATTCCTACGCTATCATGTCTTGGACGACTTGTTCTATACTATCAATCTCAATCTGGTCTGTTTGTCGTTGAAATTATGAATCCGCACTAACTGTCATATCCTCCCGTCGGGGATGCTTCCTCCCGTCAAGCCTATGTCTGCAACGCTGCGACCAGATTATGGGGAGATGCAAACGCTGGTAGAAGATGCAGATGTATTAACTCGCTGCTTGTCATAGTATCTTTGCTCGCGTATCGTGCACATTGTCCTCAGAACTCTTCTCTCTGATTCTAAACTCCTTCAATCCCTCTGTCCGTACAGATATTCAGCGCACTGTTGAGCATCGCTGTCTTTTCCCTAATGACCATTCGCGATCGATACAAGCGCATCACGCGTGCCGTATCTACTTCTAGTAATCGGGCGAGTCTCTTCGTTCGAGGCGTCAGACGCCCTGCACGCGAACTGCAACTTCAATCAGGTGAACGATCCGGAAGCCAACTCAGCTTCATCACCAGGGCCGTTCCAGACAACGTCTCCTCTCAGCCGCAACCCCACACGACGGCCTCTCTTGTCGAGGAATCGCATCAGGTCCGCCGTCGCACCGGAGCATGCTCTGAACCGACGTCAAGCCACCTCGCCGTACTAGAACGAATGTCGACTACATCTTCTGAGACTGTGATGCCTCACGATGCCCATGAGCGGACCGAAATGCGCATCTGGGAGCTGTTACAGCCAATTCCTCGCCCCGCTGCCCTCAGCGAGCAAGCAGGACTCCCAGAACTGCGCATCAGCTCTGTCACCGCTGTATCAAGCTCTCCAGTCACGAAAAGTGACTTAACCGCCCAGCCTCCAATAGTCTCAGCACGCAATGCGCTCACCACAGCCATGTCAGTCTTCTTGTTCGTGTCAGGAGACAACCACTAATAGTTCAACAGCCTCTGCTTCGCTGCTATCTTGGCCATGCTCTTCCTCATGATAGTTCATGCCAGCTTCTTTGCGCAGCCTCAGTTCCTTTGTCTTACGTGGTAGTCGTCGACGCTTCTCGAGCCAGCAGTTGCGTGTCTTTTCAACCTTTGCTGTACTCATGACAATCGTTTTCGCCCCCAATGTCACGCCCATGTTCTCTGTCGATCAACTTTCACTTACGAAGAGATATAGACGGCGCCGGAGAGTGCAACGAACTGAGTAAACGGGTTTCTGATTCCACGAGGTCGGATTGAGCGAGGATTGCAGTGGAAAGACAAACTATGTAGATGTTGATGTATAATAAATAAGCAAGAATAGAGAAGTATAAGAGGCAGCGCCCTCTAGGGTGTTTGCTACCTCCTGCGCTCGAGCGCAAAGTAGTCAACGCTGAACAGCCAAAGCTCTGAATCTACGATCGTGCGTGAGAAACTCAAACTGAGCTGCAAACACAATGCAAATTAGGCCGTCGCACAGAGATGTTTGCTGGTAGCTTGGGAATGAGAAGAACTTCAAGCACGATGGTGACGTGTGACTAGGATGTAGACAACTCACAGACCGAAGCACCATTGGCTCTGGGCTGAGACGTCCTTACCTCCAAGTCAGTAAACTCACGTACGCAGATGTTTGGCTTGTCATCATCCAGATCGCTCCATGGTCCAGGTACGAGGTCATGTTGTCCGCGTTCTTCACGTTTGCCCACATGGTTGAAAGGTAGTGACAGCCGCAAGCAGAATAGCTCAGATTTGTCTGCAATGCGGTTAGATCATGAAGGGAGACGAAGCACAAGTAACAGCCTGCAGCAATTTAGCAGTCGCAGCGCAAAAGCTGTAGGAAGAACGCAATGTACGCACCACTGGTGGTGTTGATGGGGAGCGACGGAGATCTGGGAGTGCTGCAGCATTACACTTTGTTTCTCTTCTTTCTTCAAAAGCATTCTTGGCAGTTCTCTGGCTTTGTATTCTTGATGAAGTCGCATGTTGTGCGCTGCAGATCAGGGTATTGTGTGGCCAGAGCGACAGACGAATGATCAGCTGCACTTGACTAACTACGACCAAAACTCACAAACTGGCATCGCAGAGACCAAGCGTAAGCTGTGTTCATGTAGCCTGGGACCTTGCCCTCGTTCGACGATCTTTTGTGGGTGATGAGCTCATGAGAATCAAGCCGGCACAGCAGCTCTTCATCAACTTGACGATTGGGGGGCAACTGCCGCAAGCAGTCACAGCGTACATGTACTAACGTTGCGGTCGCAGTGCTCAACAGCTCTTGTGACGTCCGTATGTCAGCAGCCTTGGGCGCGCGAGGAGTGTAGAGGTGGTGAACGCGAGTGGTTTCGGCCACGTGCGAGTTGGGCCCTGCCGAGCCGGCCGCTGCCGAGCCACGCAATGCCGCTGCGCGGCCCGTTGTCGATAGACCGCAATGCATCTTGTCGCGGTAAATACCGCTTAGATTAGTGATTATCTGATCTGGATTACTGATTTTGTGATCCGAATCCGGATGCGCTAAGTCACTAGCGTCGGATTG
>SATY01000664.1:0-20375 GCA_004335155.1 Ascochyta viciae
CCGCGATACCACCGCCCACTACCGCCCACTACCGCCCACTACCGCACCCATGCACATGCACACGCTCATGCACACGCTCATGCTCATGCTAGTCGAAATGCAACCCCTTCACGCCATCAACATGTCGCCCAACCCTCCCTGTCCCGCTGTCCCTCGCTACCGTCCCTGCCGTCCCTGATGTCCCTGCCGTCCCTGATGTCCCCATGTCCATGCTATCCATACTATCCATGCTGTCCAACCCGTCCGTCACTTGTCTAAAGAACCGCCGGCCGCACTGCTCTTAGACTTAGGCGAACACATGTTTCATCTCGCTGGCCACCACATCCCCGCCACCACCTAGCACTGCAACGCCAACGCCAACTCGGACTGGAATTGGCACTGCCACTACCGACGGGACGGACCATGGCTGCCGCACTCGCCCACTTGATTGCGACCGCCGGCCCCCTGCCCGTGCTGGCCGCTTCACTGCTCACCTACGCCCTCGCCCTCGCCGTCTACAGGCTCTACCTGCATCCACTCGCCAACTTCCCGGGTCCTCGCCTCGCCGCCCTCACCTCCTGCTATGAGGGCTACTATGAGATTGTTCAGAATGGCTACTACGCGAGGAAGATATCCAAGCTGCACGACGAGTATGGTGCGTACTCACTTTTCTTCTGCCATCATGTTTGTTTCTGTGTAATGTTTGTTTGTTGATTGACTTGGTTGCTACCACTCTTCTTTTGACACACCACCCACAGGCCCCATCATTCGTGTCACACCACACGAACTGCACATCCGCGACTCCCGCTTCTTCGACGAATTCTACGCAAAAAACCTCCATCTCGACAAGGAAGGATGGGACGTGCGCTTTGGCACAGAAGGCGGCGTCCTGACCACCGTCAACGCCGCCTTCCACAAGCGTCGCCGCGCTGCACTAAGTCCCATGTAAGCCCATAGTCATCCTCATCACCAACGCACTGATTCGCAAACATCCAAAACAAACTACCTCTCTCCGAACCATGAATCAACATCACCCTGACTCCATCCAGGTTCTCACGACGCTCCATCCTGGACTTCATCCACATCATCTACCGCCACATCGACACCTTCTCAATCCGCATGCAGGAGTTCGAGGCGAGAAAAGAGCCTCTAAACCTGACGCATGCCTTTCCTGCACTCACGGGCGACATCATCATGGACTACTTCTTTGGTTTCAACTACGCCCAGCTCAAGCATCCCGAGTTTGAATCCTTCCACGATGCCTTTCAAAAGATTGGCGGAGCCGGCCATGTTGCTACGCAGTTCCCCTTGATGATTCCGGTACATCTGCAAGTCACCACCGCAAGACACTTGACTAACAGACGCAGATGATGAATGCTATCCCAGATGCCATCACCGAATGGCTACAGCCCGCTGCCAAGAACATCCTCAAGTTCAAGCGTGATCAGTGGTCCAACATCGGACGCACCATGGCCGGAGAAGCCGTCAAAACAAACGACGCAAAGAAGACCGTCTTCCAGGAGATTTTGCAATCAAAGCTGCCCGACGAAGACAAGACGCAGAAGCGTCTCGCAGAAGAAGCCCAGATCGTTGTCGGCGGCGGCGTAGAGACTACCGCCTTCGCACTGTGTATAGCCTCGTTCCACATCATCAACACGCCTCGCATCTACGAGCGCCTGCACGCCGATCTTGTCGCAGCGTTTCCCAACCGGTCCACTCTAGAACTATATCCCCTAGAGCAGATGCCCTACCTAAAAGCCTGCATCACCGAGGCTGTACGACTAAGCTACGGCCTCAGTGCGCGGAACCCTAGGACACGGAGAAGCTCGCCTTTGCAGTACAAAGACTGGCTGATTCCACCCAACACCAACGTCAGCATGACGATCCCCGAAGTCTCGCACGACGAGTCCATTTTCCCCGACTCGCACGCCTTCATCCCTGAGCGCTGGCTCGACAACCCCGTCACGTCCGACGGCCTGCCGCTGGACCGCTTCCTCGTCTGCTTCGGCCGAGGCACGCGGTCTTGTCTAGGCATCAATCTTGCGTGGACAGAGCTGTATCTCATTCTTGGCATGATGTTCCGCCGCTACCGCTTCGAGCTGCACGAGCCGAATCTCGAAGACGTGCAGCTCGGACACGATCTTTTCATCCCTGTGACGCGGCTGGATAGCAAGGGGGTGCGGGTTTTCGTCAAAAGCGTAGATTATTAAGTCATATATTGATCAATCCTGCATGCTGTTCTGTCTTGATTTGTCTAACTATTTCGCTCAATCTCGAAAAATGTAAAACAGACACAAACAGGCATTATACTAGGCTTGTTATAACAACCATCTAACACTTTACGATCTACTCTCTATATCATGATTAACAAGTAGTTGTACATTCCTGTCTACACCATATCTTTGTTTGTGTCTATACACGTGTACTAACTACCTCTCCACTTGATCCTATACCCTTAAGAAAATAGTAGATGTACGGTAGATAGTGGTCTACTTAAAAACTACACCACGATAGAATCCATGGCACAAAGTCTTGGGTTGGGATTTCTTCTTTTCTTCTTATGATACGATGTAATACAATGTATCCATTCATTCGTTCATTCATTCATTCGTTTATTCATTCATTAACTCACTCCCTCACTCACTCCCTCACCATCCCGCCCCACATACCGCCCAACAACCCCCAACAACCTCCCAACCTGATACGGCTTCGTAACCACATCATCGAACCCACACTTCTTCATCTCCAGCACCTGCTCCGCCCGCGCATTCCCCGTAATAGCAACCATGGGAATCCCACTACCCAAATACCCCTCGCGCTGCAGCTGCCGCACCCGCCGCACGCACGTCTTGCCGTCCATGATGGGCATCTCGATGTCGCAGAGCACTAGGTCCAGGCGCTGCGCGTTGCTGTGCGTTTGCGTGTACGCCGGGTTCCAGGTCGAGGTCGAGAGGGCGGATAGCGCTTCTTCGCCGTTGTTGGCCGTTAGGGTCGCGTAGCCGTTTTTGGCGATTAGTTTTCCGAGGAGGCGTTGGTTGATTAGGTTGTCTTCTACGATGAGGATGGTTGGTTTGGAGGCTGGTGATGATGATGATGATGGTGGTGGTGGTTCGGATGCTTGGTTTTCAGGGACAACGTGTTGCAGTGCCGGAGAGGTCATGTGCATATGCTGCAGATCGAGTATGGGAGGCAGGCGGTCGACCGGTGTTACTGCAAGCTCTGCTGTCTGATCTCGGCGGACTTTGACGTAGAATTCAAACGTGCTGCCGAACCCAGCCTGCGAGCTGAGTCCTATACGTCCGCCGTGTAACTCAGCGAGATTTCGCGAAATGTAGAGACCGAGGCCAGAGCCTCCGAACTGAGCGTGCGTGCGAGGTGAGGCTTGCGAGAACTTCTGGAACAGGGAGCTGGCTTCTTCCGGCGTCATGCCCAGTCCGCTGTCCTTGACGGAAAAGGACAAATACAAGGCCTCGCCCTGCCCCCATTCAGACGGGTTGGTAGGATCATGGTGCTGAGCGCCCGACGGGACATATCTAGTACCCATTGGCTTGTTGGCCGGCTCCTCTAGATGAGCATCCAGCGTCATCTCCAGGTCACGCCTCTTTCCTTTCTTCGTAAACTTGATAGCGTTGGAGAGCAGGTTGATGACAATCTGCGTCACTCTGTGAGGATCGATCATGACCCTCTTCAACTCCAGACGATTATAGCCCTCTCCTACCCTGAAGTTTGTGTTCATGCCCGATGCGCGTATCTCGGGCGAAAATAGCTCCAAGATGCCCTTGTATAGTCTGATTGGGTTTGTGCTCTCTGGATAGACCTGCAGAAGCCTGGCATCGAGTTTCGATAGAGTAAGCACATCGTCCACAATGCGCTTTTGATGATTGGCGCAATACGTAATCGTCGTTGCCAGACCAAGACATTCGTTTAGTGTCTCAATCTGGGCGCGAGAAGCGTCGCTGGAATCGATTTTGAACTTGATGTTTTCTGTCAGCTCCGACGCGCAGTGGAAAATCGCGTTGAGAGGGTTTCCTGGATCCGAGTTAGCATGATGAACACTGACAACGAGTGGATGACGCACTCATCTCGTGTGAAGTAACATCCAGGAAATTCTCCTGCTGTCGTCTCTGCTCCAGCGCCTCGGAAAGCTGTTCAGCTTGCATCTTCTCTGCCCATTTGATAGAAGAGATGTCTGTGATGCAACCCAACGTGGCCGTCAACTGACCGTCCTCTGATAATTCAGGATAAACGGTTCCTAGCGCCCAAGTTCGATCTAGCGATCCCTCGATGCCATCTCTCTGTGATTTCCAAGGCTTCTTGAACTGAATGTCGAATGTTACGGCTTCTTCGTATTTAGAGTCAGTATACTTTTCCCAGATCGAGCTGATGTCGGCAATACAATCCGGATGTATGGCGTCCAACCAAGCCATCGGGCCAACTAGTTCGTTGCCAGATCTCCCTATAATATCCTCAAATGCAGCGTTCCAGAGAGTCAAGACATCGTCGGTGTTGTACATGTACATCCCTACAGGCGCCCTTTCTGCGAAGCGCCAGAACCTTTCTTCAACTTTGGATGTAACCTGTGCCTTGTGGAGTTCATTTTCCTTTTCTATACCTTTAACGACATTAATGCCGTTTTCAATCTGTCTGGTCAGCAGATGAAGAAACGACCGGTAGTCTTCATCAAATTTTCTTGGTGGACTCGTTCCAGTGATCATAACAGCTGCTACGGTGTCCTCGATAAAGCACTTCAGAGGGTGAATAACAATCTCTCGACACGGTATTCGTAGGCCGAATCCCTTGAGCTCATCAAGAGTAGTTTGAACCAGGCTGTTGTCGGACGTGGAGAGTGTTTTCGGTTCTTGCTTACTGCAGGCTTCTAGAAGAAGGCGCTCTAGACCAGATTGAGGTACATCAGAATCACCTCTAGGCAGGGTCCCGCGGTCTCCGTCACTCAGGCCTGCGGTGGCTTCCAGTGTCAGCTTCAGCGTGTCGTTTCTGAGGTCCGCACTATAGATGGCTGCAAAGTGAACGTCGCTCTTAGCACCATCCAGTACGCCGATTGCAGCTGCACATAATTCGTGCAACCCATGTGCTGTCGCCATTGCTTTGTTGATCTTGGTAAAGACCTGCGTTCTTCGCTCAGATACGACCTGGTGTGTAATTTCGTGGATGTGTGTACAAATACCTGCTACAGAGCCATCTGCAGCAAGAATGGGAGCCATGTCGAGATTCAGGAAAACCTCTTCCGGGAAGCCATCGCGCACAAGCATTCGTTGAAGCTTTTCATGTTGGATGGACTGGCCTGTCTGTTTTATGGCATCAAACACACTGTAGTATCCTCTCCACTGCTCGAAGTTCTCCTTGAAGGGTCGGCCCATGGCACGAGGGTGCTTTTCTCCAATAACGACTGCATACGCCTGATTGTAGAGGAGCGTGCATTCGTCTCCCCATATTACGCTGGTTGGGTCCGAAGTCGCCAGCGCAAACTCGCACGCATATCGAAGCTCTGCTGACCAAAACTCAATCGGTCCGCATGGTGAAGACGCCCAGTCATACTGCCGCATCCACTTGAGATGACGAAGGTCGCCTAAGTGGCCATAAGGAGAGACTTCCCCCAGCGGTGGCCTTTGAGGAACATCTTTAGTAGGCTTTTGCACTTGCGAAACTCTTCCTTCTGGAGCAGTTCCGGAGGTTATCGAGCCTTCTTGCTGCTCTGTTGATGCGGCGACGAGCCACCGGTCTGCTATAATCGTCACAGCCCATTTGGCCCCACCACACAAAACCGGCGATGCAAACGGGCCTGTACGGAGGATGCGATCAGATTGAGTTGGATAGCTGAAGGCATTCGTAAACGCTGCAGTTGTTTGACTCCAACCAACAAGCTCTGTGTGCACAGGCTTAAGCCGTCGTAGCGCTGGATTGGTGTGCTGAAGAACGACTTCTTGATTGTCTTCCTTTGAGTTTGAGTCCGGATCCGTAAGGTGTAGCACGAATGTCGGCTGCAAGCTGGCGTCTAGGTACTCCAGCAGGAGGGCAAGGGGACCTTCGCACATAATCGTTGCAAGGTGGAGGGCACAATCCCATACGCAGTATTGCCTGGTGATAGCTTAGGTCTCTATGCCATTTGTCTCACATCGTATGTCATATCTGAGGCCCGCACAAAAGAAAGATACACGTGAAATACCCAATGCGGCTCTCAAGTGTGGTTGGATCGTGCGCTGGAATGCGGTTCGCCACTCGCAATCATCATTTCTGCAAGGTCTAGTCCAGCCCAACAGGCCGAGCCAGGCTAGACAGGTCTCGGGAGCGCCATACATGGCGTGGAGGCCTGTTTCCCAGACGCTAACAACGACATCGATGGCGTAGAGAGTTGTCCGCAATTGGCCGGTCTTGTACTACAATCGTATACGAACCACGTGACGAAAAAGACGTGGTCACTTCAAGTGTGTTCGCACGAGCTTCTTTGGTTTGATACTCTTTCAAAGATCGCGTGAGCGAACTGGTTTTGTTGGAAGTCAAATGCATCTTTTTAAGGATCGAGGCTATCGCCCAGCGAAGCTCAAGGTGACTGCCACCTAGCTGAGAAGCTACTACTGACAACGGAAGAAGGCGGACATTGGTAAATGTATATCTTGAAAATTCGTGCATAGATACGTTGAGCAGTGCCATGTTGGTTTTGAGGCAGAGGGCTCAGGATTCGCTTTCCTAAAACGCTCAGACGGTCCTTTGACCAACGCTCGTTACGAGTAGAAGTCTACAAAATTGCCAGACATCCAAAAGCTATACTTTGTTCATCTTGTATTTTCTTCTCAGTCTGCTTCCCGTCCGAATTCCGCTGTTACAGTTCCGTTGTTGCAATTCCGTTGTTGCAATTCCGTTGTTACGGAAATCGTTTCTATTCTGATATCCTCGGCTCTCATCGGAGGACGACGACCCTGCCAAGCCGACTTTTTGCTGAGCACCGATCATTCACCGAACGTACGTGCTACCCCACAGTCACCTGTTCCCTCCACTTCTCCTCTCTGTGGGCGCGCCTGTGAACTCAATTGACCGTGTCGCATATAGTCTTCGATTTTGACAGCGGTCGCGTGCCTCGAAAACCTCTTTCGCAATGTCTTCGCCCTTCTCGACGCAGTACGTCACGGGCATATACCTGCCTTCGGCCGTCTTGCTGATTGGAACCGCTGCGTTCAAAAGTGAATGGCTACCGTACGCTCTTGCCCTCACAGCGGTTCTTACTGGGGCTGTTCTCTTCAGCAGTCAAGGTAATTCCAACCTCCCTCAAGCAGCTGCAGCCAATACTGACGCTTCTAGGCGGCGGTCGCAAGGTGCTGAAGCCTGATGCCTTCCAGGAGTTTGAGCTAGGGGAGAAGACCGTTCTCTCTCACAACACAGCTATGTATGCGTCTTTTACTCCTGCAACTCCCAACATCTAACGCGTGTAGCTACCGCTTCAAGCTCCCCAAGGAGAGTGATATTCTCGGCCTACCCATTGGCCAGCACATCTCCCTCGCCGCCAACATCGAAGGCCAGCCCAAAGAGGTCGTCCGCTCGTACACCCCCACCTCCTCCGATAACGACAAGGGATTCTTCGACCTCCTGATCAAGTCCTACCCCACCGGTAACATCTCGAAGTATGTCGCAAACCTCAAGATTGGCGACAAGATGAAGGTGAAGGGTCCCAAAGGCGCCATGGTCTACACTCCCAACATGGTCAGGCACTTTGGTATGATTGCTGGCGGTACTGGTATCACACCCATGCTGCAAGTCGTCAAGGCCATTCACCGCGGTCGCGCCGCTGGCGACAAGACTGAGGTCGACCTCATCTTCGCAAACGTTAACCCCGAGGACATCCTCCTCAAGGACGACCTCGATGCGCTCGCCGCCAAGGACCCCAAGTTCCGCGTACACTACGTTCTGAACAACCCACCCGAGGGGTGGAACGGCGGTGTGGGCTTTGTAACTGCGGACATGATCAAGGAGAAGCTCCCTGCGCCTGCCAGCGACGTCAAGGTCCTGATCTGCGGTCCCCCTCCCATGGTTGCAGCGATGAAGAAGGCTACCGAGGGTCTGGGTTTCACCAAGGCCAGGCCTGTCAGCAAGCTTGAGGACCAAGTCTTCTGCTTCTAAACGAGACACCAATGCGCGCCGTGGATGAGTCGAAAAATAAGGGGGCAGGAGCGTCGGAGGTTGGACACGTCGGAAAGCATGTGTAGATACTCCAGTTGAGCGTTCGTGCGCATACCATCTAGCAGGAAAACCATGTCAAACAAAACGTCAAAATTGAGCGTACTCAACATCTCGGAAGTCGACGATAACCACAAAACCTTAGCCGATAATGTGAAGTCATGGCAAGGTAACTGGTAAGTGTTCAAACGCTCATTTCGCTATTCTAATGTGTATAATCCCATGCCCGCACATCCACAGCCCAAAAGGTATCTACTCCTTGGAGCCGTGAACAAACAGCCTCTCACCAAACGTCTTCTGGAACTGCTTCTCGCCGGGCTCACCCGCACGACCACCAAAGACCAGCTGCGACCTGAGCTTCCACTCGAGCGGGATGTTCCAGTGCTCGGCGGCCTTCTGGTCAATGATGGGGTTGTAGTGCTGCAGGTTTGCGCCGAAGCCCTCGGCCTCGAGCGCAACCCACAGCGCATACTGGTGCATGGCATTGGTGTGCTCGGACCAGTCGCCGAAGTGGTGTGCGTAGATGGGGAACGCCTTGCGCAGGTTTTCGACGGGCTCGGGCGCCTCGTAGAAGAGCACCTGGTGGTGGTGGTGTTGTCAGTGCGTGGTTGGGGTGTAGATGGTATAGAACTTGAGATGGTGGGGCGGGCTTGCATCATGCTTGCGTGGTGGGGCAATGCGAGCTTGACCGTGGGGCTGCGAGCTTTCTCCCACATCATGCAACACACCGCACCATGCTGTGCCGCTAGCAAGCCCTTGAAAGCATTCGAAAAGAAGAGGTACTCACTGTGCCGTAGGCAGCCCTGAAGCCACTGATCCTCTGCTTGGTGCCGTCGAACTTATCCTCGGGTGTCAGAGGCTTGAGAACCTCGATGACGTAGTCCCAGAACTGCTCGTGGTCCTTGTTGAGCAGGACAACGAGACGAGTGGACTGGGAGTTGAAAGACGAAGGGACGTGGAGAACAGCCTGCTCGACAAGCTCCTTGATCTTGGAGTCGGAGATGGGCGCCTCCTTGTTGAGCTGGTAGTATGTGCGGCGCTCCTTGATGGCCTCGATGACCGACTTTGTGAGCTGAGAAGTAGCCATTGTTGGTGAAGTGGTGGAGAAGGAGTTGCTGGGTATCAAAGAAGAAGCTGAAGCTGGAAAAGTATGCGGTGAGTGCAAAATAGAAGAAGAGACAATGGTGCTTTTGTAGTTTGAGCCACTCCCACCGGCCCCGCGCACTACACTTCTAGCAATCTTTCGAAGCACTTGCGCCATCGACTCCGTCTCTAGAAGCGGTGTGGTACTAGCCCGAGTCGCACGTGAAAACTGCACCGGCACTTGGATGTGGGGTGTTAATTGCTGCAGCAGGAGAGCAAGAAGCACCCCAGCAAATAGTCCTGTTAGCAACGATCGTGCGGCAATGGACATGGATGACGTGATGGGACGGTCAGAATTGCAAAGCTAATAGCGAGCGCGACGGATGCTCGTGGGAGCATGGGGGAGCTCTGGATCTCGGAGCTATTGAACCGATTGCGTGTCTTGCATGTTCAGCACTGCGGTTGTTTGTTGGCACTGCTTACAAAATGGTTGCTAAGGCGAAGCTCCGTGGGCGGATGTCAGGATGTTCACACTGCCGATGCTTAACAAAGGTACTTGTCAGCTGCGCGGGCAAGTTCCGCGTCTGAACAATCATCGCACTACACCAACTTCGAAGACACCGATATGAGTAGTTCGATAGGCTTTCATCTCAGACCCATTATCTACAAGCTGTTGCGATTGACTTGTGCACCAAGCCTAGAATCCTGTCAATACTGACTGGTTATGTTTTACACAGCACAACAAACTTTGTCAAGAGCTTCATTTCAGTCTCATATATTCAGCTACTCTACCACTCTAAGGGGAGAGTGTTGGCAATCATCGCCATGCTATGCTCGCTATGCCATTTTGATACAACCCTGACATGAAAAGCAGGGCCAGAAGTGAGATTGTCGGAAAGTAATCCCAGCCAGAGATGAGACAGTATGATACAAAGCCGCTCAGTAACGCCCAGATGTCCCAGACCTGTCCATCAGTATGTACCTACCCTATGTAAATCAGAAACAATAATTTTCAATGTCGAGAACGTTCCACGCGCGTTCTCTACGCATGTGCCGCGTCGTTGTAGGTGCAGCCTACGAAGAATCGCACTCATATAATGTGCACTGGTGGTGGCTGGGTTCCAGCACTTCTAGCAATGTGTCGAAAATCTCGTCACCGTCGCCGCCGTCCATGTCATCATCTTCATCTTCGTCTTCATCAAGTCGCCTTCGTCGTGTGGTAGGAGTTCTGTCTCCTTCTGATTGTGAGGCATCATTTTCTGACTCGAAGCCGCTGTCGTCACCCGAGAAGCTCACCATCTCTTGTGCGCCGACCCCGGCATCAGAGTCGGAGGATGATACACTGACCTCGTCACCATCAGTGACACCATGCCAGCTCTGCTCGCCGTCGTCATCATCATCAGCATCGTCAGCGTCCTCATTGTCGTCATCGTCATCGTCAGGCTCTGTGTCTCCTCCCTGGTTGTAGCCACCAAAAGCAGGCCCGCCAATGAAAGGTCCCGAGGCTGGTGTAGCATATGCAAACGCTGCGGGATTGCTTGTACGGGTCGCGGATCGTTGACTAGGACGACTTGTCACGTCTGAACTTGACCTTGGTAGGGCAGGGTGCGTGAAGTGAGGAGACGGCGGTTCTCTTGAGCGTCTTGGAGTAGGATTCCAGATGGTGACTTGGGCTTCTTCAGGCGCAGTCTCCTCTTGTCGCGGCGACGAGGAGTCTGTAACCCGTCGGCGCTTGAGCCGAGCTACCGAAGCACTTGGAGCACGTGAATGAAGTGGCTGCGATGATGCATGCTTGGTAGGAGATGAGTTGAGACGACGCTTCGCTGACCCTGGAACCTCAAGGACAGAAGTAGATACTGTGCGGCTGAGGGACCTAGGTCGTTGTTGATGGAACAAGCTAAGTGGCGAGAGAGGCTGTTGTTGCCTGTTCTTCAGGATGGAGCTGGGCGTGATCGATCGACGCCACTGCCGATCTGCTGGACGCATAGACAACTCGACTGACTGGTGGCTGCTGAACGAAGAGTGGACACTGATGGGAGGAGCATCATATGTAGCAACGTATTGCCAGCATGTCTCCTTCGCGTCTGCCTCTGGAACAGGCTGGCAGTGTTCATCGTTGCCGTCCATCTTCGAGTCCTGGTTCGGTTGATACCGAGGCAGTTGCCGCAATTCTGGCCAGGTCCACGAACTGCCCATTTCGTCGCTTCTTTGTACATATGCCTCACGTTGCGTGACGTACAGCCTCCTCTTACCGCCCGACACTCGCATGACCACACCAGCGGCAAGAAACTGCGCTGACCAGTGTGCAGAGCTCGACATCTCACTGGGAGTGAGAAAACGAAGCTTGGACTCCTTCATGACTTTTCTTAGTGGAATGAAGGAGGCTCTTAGAGCAGGGTGTGTGGCGACCATCTGGTCCTCATCCCGATCAGTAAAGTGTAGCCACTCCATGACATCGCTGAACGCATGTGACAACGTAGCTTGGATGTCTCGAGCGCTGGCGCTCTGCAAAGTGACGTTGCGAACAAACCCTCGACTGAAGAGTCGCTTGTAGACCAGGTTATTGGCTCCACATGCTTTAGGATGCAACCAGTCGTCGGTTGATCCAGATGCCCAGTCACTGATGGCTTGGCTGCTCCATCCGCTCTCGGTATCACTGAATACGCCCTTGACGCCAGGATTGGGACTCGAGTCAGTGTCTCGTAGATTCTGAAGACTCTGCGCTGGCTTCAGGGTCCTGGCTTGCGTCCACTCTTCGGAGTCCTGGGTAGTAGTTTTGGAAGAATCGTGCATTGGCTGGTCAGGTGAGAACCAGATGCCACGCAGCTCACGACCCCAAGGCAGCAATACAACTTCGACTTCCCACGGGTTGAGCATAGTTGGCAGTGCCGCGGATTCCAGAACCTCCAGTCGGCCCTTGATGTCACCAAGCTCGGCTTCCTTGTTCTTGCGGTCCATAGCAGCAAGAATCAAAGCAGAGGAGGTTGTTGATTGCAGAGATTGATTGGAGGTGAACGATCCTGTGACGTTGTCAATACGACGTCTGCTGTGCGAGAGGCTGCTGTTATCAGCATCAATAGCTTGATGCATTCTGTCATGCTCATCCATGCGGTGTTCAACAGTGATGAGTCTGTCATCATACATCTCAAGGGTTTGATGAAGATCTTCTGGTTGCACGTAGTTGAAGGATCCATTCTCCAGCACGTCGAGGCGACTTTCTAGCTCCCTCATGGTTTTGGCCACGTTGGGGATAGAGTTCAATAAATTGTGTAGCGGTGCCAGGTACGAGACGAGCTTCTGAAGATCCTGAGGCGATGCAGACCTGAGCACGCTCTGTAGCTGCTCTTCCTGCTGAACCGAAGGCGAGTGGGTCTGCTGAAGGCGCTGATCAGGTACGGAAGTGACAGTGGCAGCCTTGTTCGGTGAGCCATTCGGTCCTGGCTTATTCGAAGTCAGTCGAGACAGCGTGTCAATGAGCTTCTTTCCCTGCTGTACAGCATTATCGGCAGCGCCCAGGTCAGGTGTGCCTCGGACACTAGGCGTCGCAGCCTCAGTAGCGCTTTGGATAAAGTCGTGGGGATCTAGCGTGTTGGGTATGGTGTCGCCAGCAACATTGAGGTGCAGATTGCGATTGAACTCCTTGATTTGCTCGAGAGGGCCGCGCAGATCGCTGAGTAGTCTTAGTGAATCGGCGGGCACCGAGCTGTCGCGGGTAGAGGTTCGCTCTGGCTCGCTGAAGGCTCTCTGGAGCGGCAGTGGAACACTGTCGTCGGCAATGGTCGGTGAGGCAGACTGCTGACGGTTAATACTTCGCATACTCTCCATGTTCAACATGGATAATCCAAGGCCTGCTACACTTCCGCGAGGCTTGTTCACAGCATGTCTAGCTTCATCGTCAGCCGCTGGACGTCGGTCATGAGGGAGCATGCACATGGAAGGGAGTCCAGGGAGGCCAGTTGTGCTGACCTGCGATGGAGTGTCCCGACTCTGCAACATGCGACCGGGCCCATTGGCTTCAGAAGCGGCTGATGGCTGGAGTCGCTGGCTACCGCCATAGAACGACTTGTGTATCCGCTCATCGTTGGTACTCCGAGTTTCTTCTACATTCACTTGCTGCCCCAAGTGCTTTGCGCCTGTCTGTGTGACGGAAGGAGGCTGTTCAGGCGCGCGCGATGTTCTTAGATGGAAGCATGCATGATGTCCGCAGACACACCAGGGCACGCGCTCACTCGGTGGACGGTGGTGGATGCTACCGTCGTGGAGCTCGGCGCTGCTCTTGTCCCAGAACTGGTCACATCCACAGGGGCCGACGGAGGCATCGCGGTAATTGCAGGGTCCGTTGGGAAGCGCGCGTCGAGGAGGGGGCTCTCGTTCGGTTGCTGGGCGATAGAAGATGCGTTGCGTGGGAACCGTGTCTGGCTCTGCGAACCCCGCCATGGATGCCAGCAATTGGGCATCCCGCGAAGGGAGCGCGCGAGTTCAGTACTGGGACATGGCGCAGGACCTATGTACCGGTATGCAAAGAGCTGCCATTGCGTTAGCAGCGCGTTGGATAATTTCTGGCGGGGCCGAGCGCATACCGAGAATGTTGCGAGCAGGAGACGAAGGAAGCAGGGCCCGTCGAGGGGGAGACAGCCAGGCTTTATAGATTTGATGCCTGACGATCAAGCCTTATCACGGACACGGGGGGCGCGGTGGGTCGAGAGGTTTGGGTGGGGAAGGAGCGAAGCTGGAAGCAGGCAATCGATAGAGGAGTGACTCTCGCAGCTCGCATGCCGCCTGCCGCCTGCAACGGTCAGCCCTCGACCAACTCCACCGAGACAGCGGAAACGGCGCGGCCCCTGTACCAAACTATCGCCGCCGTCTGATAGGCCGACGGCCTGCTAGAACATGGGGAAAGCGGCTGCGCTAGCCCTGCCTCAGCCCAGGCTTGGGCTCATCAACTCCATCTCCAGCAACTGATCGCGAGTAGGATGGCGCATTTGCCTGCTTTCCTCCAGACAGCACATGCCCAGCCTAAGACACGCAGCAGAAGGCGACTATACGGAAACAAAGGCCATGCTTTTCCCGCAAAGGCAGCAGTTCCAGACGCTCCAGCGGTGCGTTCGCGCGACAAGTAACTTTTGCCCTGCTCTGCGCGAGGCCGCTCATTGGGCACTATTCGATGCATCATTCCCGCTGAATGCAGGCGACCGGGATTGTTGCGTAGGGCGACGCCTCGACCCAAATTTTGGCCTGTGGTGTTGGCGAGTACTTGCCAGGCAGCGAGAGTACGTGACCAGCTTCACAATGCGCATGTGCAATCGTCAGCCCTGCGTGCGCGTAGAGCGTGCGCGGTGGATACACATGAAGAAGGTGCAAAGCGTGAAGCGCAAAGATTGTTGCGCGGCCTGCGGCATGCCTGAGCTGTTCCAGTGTAACATCGTTGTGGGTACAGAAGTCGTGCAACACTGTCGAGTCGCACTCGGCGGCTGTGAAAGAGCTGGATGGAGATACGTCATTCATGGATCAAATTGTACGATAGCTGGAATTATTAACCAAAGTACAGCTACTATACCCTATTTGGTTATCGGTCAAAAGAACTCCTCCACCATCTCTCTTCGTATCAGTGCATCTATGGTGCTATTGATCACGCTTCCTACTTCGAGCAGTCACACTCTATTCTGCAATGGCTACATCACAGGATGTCGAAAACACACCTTGAACCTCAATACAACCAACTCATCATTGACCCTCCCAAGATTCACCCGTCCGCATCATAGGCTTGTAGTCCTTCAGCGTAGTATAGTCCTGTCCATCCTCGCCTATCCATCTCATTAGCACTGACCACGGCCTGCCTCAACGAACCCTCTTCTCACACCCACCATGCTCTCCCTCCGGCACAAAACATCCCACCGTCATCAGCGCATCACTCTGCAGCACAACCTGGTGAACAGTATAAGCCGGAACGAGCAAGACCCCGACCTCACCACGGGCGCTCAGAAACTCCATCACGGGCGCAAAATCCAGCGTACGAAAGCCATGTTGGTCGTCATCCACCATCTTCCTCTGCTCGGCAGTAAGCGGCCTTGTGCCCTGCGTGATACACACAGTTCCTTCCTCCACGAGGTAGTACGTGTCGAATTCCAAGCAGTAGCTTGGGGACACGAACATTTCCTTCCCTAGCATGCGACGCGCTAGCCAGAGAGGATCGGCTGTGATGGGTTGCGAGAGGAGGGCGTTGTTGTTGCGGACGCGTGGGAGCTGGGCTATCTGAGGGGGGATTCCAGTGGCTGGGAGACGCGGGAGCAGGATGGCAGGGTTGGAGTGTGGGGGGACGGTTGTTTGGGTCGAGGTGGCGAAGTAGTCTGCGACTTGAGATTTGCGCATGTGCCGGGATGGGGGGACGCTCATTTGGGTGTACGAGTCGTGTACTTCGACAAGGTCGGTGGAGTCTTTGAAGGAGGCGAGCAGGGTTCTGATAGGCGTCGACATGGTTGAGGTAATTGGAGACAAGACTTTGGTGGGATTTGAGGTACGTGTTTATGGAGACAATAACTGGAAATAGCACTGAAGAGCTGCTAACTGTTGTTTGTTTGCTAGATACTCGACTGGGTGACGCAAACAAACGCACCTCATTCACCTTCACCACGACATCTGACCTGTTTGTTCCAGACTTCCAACCTTTAGCTTGCTTCTATGCAAGCCTCAGTCCATTCGCATCGGGCTTGAACCATTCCCTCAGCAAATCCTCCAGAATACCATTTGCGCCCTTCTTCGCATCTTCACTGGTCTTGCCTTGGCACTCGATATAAAGCTTTATCTTAGGCTCTGTCCCACTCCCTCTGACCGTAAAGACGGCACCATCATCCAGCTCGCAGGTGATCATCTGGGCAGTTGGGTCCACAGGTAGATCGGGAGTATGGTCCTTGCTCTTTGAGTCATAGCCTAGCGTGAGATCCCTCCAGCGCATGATCCTGCGGGGTCCGATGGTGGTGGGGTGGGGGCTGCCCAATGCACGAATGTCCGTGAACACTGCGGTTGTGACTTTTGGTGATGGAGACACCAGGTAGGTATTGGCGTCCTCGAAGTAGCCGAGGTACTCGTAGAGTTGTTGTAGCTTGGCATATGGTGTCAGGCCTTGTTCAGACCACTGGGAAGCTGCAGTCAGGAACACGGCTGCGGCGCTGATGGAGTCTTTGTCATGTACTGTCTGAGGAATCATGTAGCCAAGGGCCTCCTCGAACGCGTAGGCGACTTGGTACCCTTGCTTCTCAAGATCCCGTGCTACGTTTCCGAGCCATTTGAATCCCGTCAACGTCTCTGTGAAGTGGAAGCCTTCCTTTGCCGCCAATGCGGCAAGTGACCTAGAGCTGACTGTGGAAGCTAACATGGCGAGCTTCTCCCGCGGTTTGGAGGCAGGATATCGTTCAAAGATATAGGCGCCAAGCAGCAGACCGAGCTGGTTGCCGGTGAAGATGTGCCACCTGTCTCCAACTTTCTCCGCTACGGCCAGCCGGTCAGCATCTGGGTCACTTGCCAGGATGAGGTTCGATAATGCGGTATCAGCAGTCTGGATGGCCAAGTCTAGTGCACCTTTCTCCTCCGGGTTTGGGAACTTGACTGTGGGGAAGTCAGGATCCGGTTGTGCTTGTGCTTCTACGACAGTCATCTGTGAGGCAACTCCGAGAGTCTCGGCACAGCGCTTCATGGCTGACAGACCGACGCCGTGCATTGGTGTGTAAACGAACTTGAGATCCGGGTTCAGCTGGATGGTGTGCTCCGGCTGCGCTGCGCACAAAACGGCTTGATGGTACTTGTTCCTCACTAGGTCAAGGGAGCCTTCCAACATGAGGCATGGTTCGTCTACAATGGATGTGTCCCAAGTGACAGGCTTAAGGTTCTCCATGATGGCCTGAGCAATACCGGTGTCGTGCGGCGGGATGATCTGGCAGCCATTGGACCAATACACCTTGTATCCGTTGTCTTTGGCAGGATTATGGCTTGCTGTGACCATTACTCCAGCGGCAGCACCCAGCTCTCGTACACCAAAAGGCACGAGCGGTGTGTGTGACGGTGTCTCGTACCACCACACTTTGATGCCTTTGGCAACAAAAGCTGCCGCCGTGAGCTTAGCAAACTTTTCCGAGTTGTGTCGTGCATCGCGCCCGATCACTACACCTCGCTTTTTTACGTCTTCCTCGGTCTTCAGGAGATACGCTGCCAGTCCTTGGGATGCTTGGATGACCGTGAGGGAATTCATGCAGGCAAATCCAGCTTGCATAGGGCCTCGAAGACCAGCAGTCCCGAAAGCGATTCGATTCCGTAGTCGTAGCTCGAGCTCAGCTGTGTTGCCATTGTGTAGCAATTGGTAAATCTCGTCTCTTGTTGATTTGTCCTGATCAAGCTCCAGCCACTCCTTGGCGAGCTCTTTGATGTCCTTTGCCATAATCTTTGTTATCGTGAGTCCAGTAGACGAGTTGATGTTCATGAAGAAGAGAAAGGAAGCAGAGTGAGTACTTATTAGCGCCTCTGGGCGGGTGGGTATGACCAAACAGATGCAGTTCTTGCAAATCTGGTGATGGCGGAGGTGGCCGGGTTCAGATTAAGAGGGAGAACAGCGTCAGCACCTGCCTTGTTTTGGTGCCTTGTCGCAACGTTTACATCGATACCTTTCGATTCAATCGTGATCCTTGATGTACAAGTGATGCAAGAATAGCTGCCCATTCAACAGGAAAGGAACGCATATGTCCTGCGTGGGGGCGCTCGCTGAGTGGCTGCGAACAACGTGGGGCACTCCGCCACAGAGCGTTGGACCCCTGCCTAGACTTGCGACTCTCAACAGCGGTGGTCCGATTTGATCACCCTTCCCTCTCCTTCCCTTGCTTGGTTTCGAGATACACTCCGGAGTGGCAGCTCGTTTTCGCTTCCATTTGGTCGAAGCATGGTTTGAGTCTCTTCTGTCG
Source organism: Ascochyta viciae (assembly GCA_004335155.1). NCBI lineage: Eukaryota > Fungi > Ascomycota > Dothideomycetes > Pleosporales > Didymellaceae > Ascochyta > Ascochyta viciae. The sequence continues at coordinate 18,195 of SATY01000664.1, forward strand.
ATCTCGCGTTCCTGTTACATTTCGACACGCACAATTAGACTTTGTGTAGCTCCAGAACCTACCACATCAGCAACTATGGACGTGCAAGCACAGCGAAAGGCCAGGATCTTCAGTCGTAGGGAGATTGAAGGCCAAATCGCCAATGGCCGGGCCATTGTCATTGTGGATAATAAAGTCCTGAATGTAGGAGCTTGGATGCCGTATCACCCTGGTGGTGATAAAGCCATGCGGCACATGATAGGTCGAGACGCTACCGATGAGGTTACCAGGTATGTTGCATAGCTTTGTTGAGATGCCATTGCTAACAGCTACGCGCTGCAGATTCCACTCCTCTCAGACTCTAGAGCTTATGAACCGCTACCAAATCGGCCGCATTGAAGGACGCTGGATGAACTTTCTCCCACCGATCCAGGGAGGAAAGTTCAGGACACAAGAAGAATTGGAGAGACTGTCAGAAGACGAATACTTGGAGTCATGCTCCTTGTCAGACCATGAGACTGCCAGTTCAGCATCTTCGGCAGAACAGAGCCCTGTCTTCGAGCCGGCAGACAAGACGTCCTCTATACGGCAAAGAACTACGGCGAATATCGTACGTGCCTCATCATCGTCTTCGGTGTCTTCCATCGGTCTGGATGAAGTTACGGGCTCGCCGAAGATGTCAGTATTGGACAGACGTACACAGCAGGAGCTGGACTTTGACAAGGCGAAGTATCCCTCGACAGACCCACAGACACAGGACAAGATTACGCAGAAATACCGTGATCTGCAAGAGAAAATCCAAGCGCGAGGACTATACGACTGCAACTACAACTCGTACGCCGTCGAGTGTCTGCGATACGGGACGTTCATTGCGCTGTTCCTCTACGCTCTACACTCTGGCTGGTATATCACAAGTGCGATTCCGCTCGCCTGTGTCTGGCATCAGCTCACCTTCACCGTCCATGACGCTGGCCACATGGGTATTACGCACGACTTTACGACGGATACGACCATCGCCATGTTCATTGCGTCGTACATGGGTGGGTTGAGTGCGTGTTGGTGGAAGTTCAACCACAACGTGCATCACCTTGTTACGAACGACCCCGAGCACGATCCCGACATCCAGTACATACCTATTTTTGCTGTCACTCACCGCTTCTTGGAGGGCCTCACAACCACGTACTACGAACGGGTGATGGAGTACGATGCAGCGGCCAAGATTCTGGTGCGCATCCAACACTACACCTACTATCCGATCATGATGTTTGCACGTTTCAATCTTTACAGGCTGTCGCTGGAGTACCTTGTGGGCGGCAAGGGGCCGAAGAAGGGGCCAGCGTGGTGGCATCGCTATTTCGAGATGGTCGGCATGATTGTGTTTTGGACGTGGTACGGCTACGGTGTCGTGTACAAGAGCATGCCCGACCACTTCAGCCGCTTCTGGTTCGTGCTCATCAGCCACGCGCTCACGTCGCCTCTGCACGTGCAAATCACGCTGTCGCATTTCGCAATGAGTACGACGGACCTCGGGATTCACGAGTCGTTTGCTCAGAAGATGCTGCGCACGACTATGGATGTCGAGTGCCCGCAGTGGCTCGACTTCTTCCACGGTGGCCTTCAATTTCAGGCGATTCACCACTTATACCCCAGGATCCCTAGGCACAACCTGAGGGCGACGCAGAAGCTGGTTCAGGAGTTTTGCAACGAGGTGGAGATTCCCTATGCTCTATACGGGTTCGTGGATGGGAACAAGCAGGTTATCGGCAGGCTGGCAGATGTAGGCAGGCAGGCGGCCATTTTGGCGGAGTGCCAGAGGAGCCTAGCCGCGGAGGGTGATTATGGGCTGCATTAGGGTAGTTTGTTGGTTGTCTTGGATGCGAGTGAAGGAATGCAATGTGTGTATTCGCACGGTCTTTGCAATCTTGCGGTGATAGTCGACGACGACGACGACGACTCAGAAGAGAGCAACGAAATGAAAAATGGCCCCTGAGCAGCTTTTGACGCAGCGCTGGGGGTGGGAGGGGTGACACGTCACGTCCATGGGAGCCCTGGTGGCGGTGGAGGATCAAGCCTCGCTTTCTGCACGGACGGGAGCATGCCACGCCGTAGCAACAGAGGCAGCCCTATCCAATGCGGCATTCGTTAGGCAGAGTGCGTGAGGGAAAAGCGGGTGTTGCAGGCAGAAAGGGTGCAGGCAGAAAG
>SATY01000665.1:0-20354 GCA_004335155.1 Ascochyta viciae
GGTTACATACAGCCTTATTACAGGAAATGCTAGGCTGTCTCCTAACATAGCTTTCTAGTATATGTTAGTTAATACTGTCTAACTATACTATAAGGTAGAGTATGTTTGTAAGCTAGGTTATATACAGCCTTATTATAGGAAATGCTAGGCTATTTCCTAATATAGCTTTCTAGTATATGTTAGTTAATACTGTCTAACTATACTATAAGGTAGAGTATGTTTATAAGCTAGGTTACGTGCAATATATACTATAGGAAACTTAGTAAGCTTATGCTAAAGGGTTATGTATTCTTATGTAGGTTTTAATCTATATTAGCCTATAGTATAGTTAATAGTCTTGTTAGTTCTTTTATAATTAGTGTAGATAAATGCGTAAGCCTAAACCTATAGTGTATACATAGTTAGTTGTTGCCTGCTTTAATTACATTAACCTTATTACACATTGCATTACACTCTATAATCTTCTTATACTAATTAGAGAGCTTAACATAGACCTACTTTACTAAGTTTACTATTTTATTATTATTACTTCTATTATTGTAGTCTCTGCGCTAGGGTATGTTGCATCTAGCCTAGCAACACTGTCTTTTTTGTTACTTATAGAACTACTAGTGATTATGTATAGTATAGTAGGGGTAAATAGTCTATGTAGCTACGTCCCTAGAGAGCCTTAGTTAAAATAATAGTATATTTGTTCTACCTAGCTACAACTAAGATGTGCAGTTACTTATTAACTACTAAACTAGCCCTAAGGTTGTTAAAGGCATTAATTAGTAAGATAAGTAAGTATTCTAATGTAAGGAATCTTGTGTATTTAAACAGTTTGTATAGCTAATAGCTGCTTAGAAATTGCCGCTAGTAGTAATTAAAACGTTAATCTCTTCTCTAATTGTTAAGGCTTAGCCTATGTTATCTCTAGTATACCTAACGCTATACTTGCTGCCCTAGCAAGTTGTGAAGCACTCTCTTAGTAAGGAGACTACTAAGGATGAACGTGAGCTGCTTATTGAGAATTATAAGTCTAATAACAGCTCATTGCTAAGGTTGAGGCTCTGCTAGATAGTGAAGGAGCATAGTGACAACCTGCTGTCAATGCAAGCTAAACATTAGACTTAGGAGAAGAATTTGCGCAGTCTTTAGGCGCACTAGAAGAACCTAACAGATAACACAAGATAGCAACTAGGAGTAGAGATTAACAAGCGCAAGGAGAAAGAGAATAAGTTAGCAGAGCTTTGTGTAGATTTTAAGGTGTTAAAGCAGGATCTATCACATCTATTAGCAATAAATAAACTTGTAAAACGTTAGCGCGGTTGTCCTACCCACTTAACTAGCTTAAATAGGGAGCTACTTGCTCTAAAGAGCTAAGGCGTGCGCGCATAGAGGGAGCCTAGCATTAAATTATAGCACTAGTGCATAGCTAGAGAAGAGATGCTTTGTGCAGCAGCTAGCTTTGCACGTAACTAGACCTTTACTTAAACACTATTAGGCTGCAGGCGCTCTTATTTTGCTATATCTATCCTATAGAAAATAGTTGCACAATAGCATAAGAAGGTTTAATCTTACTATAAGGCACAGTATGTCTAGCAACTGCTACTAATATTAAGTAAGACAAATATGCACATAACTCTTTGTGCTTTCTAAGGTAATAGAATCTTTTTGTATATATATATTAATTCTGTATAGTTACACTAGCAGATCTGTAATACAGATCTATAATTGTACAAGTAAAGGCTACTAGACATAGATCTACAGTCTAAAGTGCTTACTCTTTAAATCTGTACTGTTAATTATAGTAAGTCCTACATCTATTTAAAGTAAAAGAGAGCACCTGTGCAGAGCACATATATTACTATATACCTACTACTAATACATACTAGGCTAATATTAACTCTACTATCTAAATACACCTAACAACTATTGTTCCTACACTATGCAAAGACACAACAACGCTCTCTTACTATAGCAGATCTAGCTAAGCAACTTAACTTCCCTAGTGCGCTAACTATAACTAATAGTTACTTAGTGCTCTGCATAGGCTCTAGAACGCAGTAGGGCACTTAACATATATATACTAAACACATATTGTTGTACTACTGCGCTACTAAAGATATACTAAGGGCTATTGTTGCTAAAGCAGTTAAGTACCTTCTCTTAGATAATAAGCTCTTAGAAGGCGTACTAAGCGCTAGTAACAACCTAGCCTAGAAGACTGCTTAATCTGCACTGCTAAGGTAGCTAGTGCAGACTTCTTTATAGAACACAGACAAACTGTTTAGTAATAGCAATAAGATAGTACCCTATAAAGCAAGGAAAGAAGCGATGCTGCGCATTGCTTATAATACTTAAGAAGAGCTTAAGATTGATAGCAGTGTATACAGTCTCAACCTGCTAATTAAGTAGGAATATAGAAACAACTAGTTTCTCTATAGTTATAGTGTAACATCCTTGCCTACCTGCTTAGCTGTAAGCATTGTAGCAAGCTAGATATAGTACCTAGGTATAAGCAACACTATGCCTTTTATTATAAGCATCTATTTGTTAAACATCTCCTTTAGTTGTGCTAATAGCAAGGTAATTAAGCATATTACTATAAAGAACACACTTGCCCCTAATGCATTTATAAATAGAGCAAAAATAATAACTTTAATAGATATTAACTATAATTAGTTGTAAGCTGCAGCTGTAACTGTAGTTACTATAGATAAGAAGAACATATTGCTAACCTTTAACAGCAACAGCATTAGGAACTAACATAAACTTAAGGTAGCTGTTAACAACTTTGCAAATAGTATCTATTAAGGCAATAACTTTAACATTGCTGTACTAGCAGTAAACACTTACTCTAAGTAAGGCTAGCTAGGTATATAGACACGTCCTTTAGACTATTAGCTATAGTACAATGCTAACGTGTGCATAGAAACACGCGCAAGTCCTTAAACTCTAACAAATACAAGAGCCCTTAGTCTGCCTAGCAATAGATACTTTACCAAAACTCTTATTAACATTAAAGAGCGTAGCGAATACAGCTTTAAAGAAGTTATAACTAGCAATAGCAAGCCTAATAGAAAGAACGCTAGTAGAGAGACTGCTAGTAGAGAGACCGCTAGTAGAGAGAACGCTAGTAAAGAGAATGCTAGTAGAAGCAACTTGCCTGCTTAAGAGGAAACCGCGACCTAGTAGAAAAAGAAAGGAAAGGCACAGCTTACAACGCTATCTAGGCATTTAGATACACTACAACTACTAACACTAGAGCAGAACCTGTTAGTCTAGTATAGTAACCTGCTGGTTATAGCAGACGCGCCTAATTATCTTATTAATAGAGACAACAGAGACAATAACAAAGACTAAGTAGATAAAATCCTTAAATTATAAGTACACTCTACTGTTAGCATAGTATAATTCTAACACTAACAGTATATAGAAGAATCTAAACAGCTTAGATACTAGGTTTAAGGCAATACAAGTAAGTTTAGAGGAGTAGCTAAGCGCTTTAAACACCTTTAGCGTCTCTATAAAACAACTGCGTAAATAACACACTTCTAAAGAGCATTTTATCCTAGTAGACCTAACCTTAGGCTTTAACCCTAACCTTAAGCTTATAGCTTATTAAGTAATTAGCGCTAACATTATCTATAACATAAACTTTAGCACAAAGCACAGCTGTGTTAAGCAAGACTATATAAGGATAGGTAAAACTATCTAGATTATCTACATATTTATAATAAACCTTGTTCTTACTTATAAATGCTATAAGGGTTCTACTCTACTACCTACTTAGCGTATGCGCCTTAACTTAGACAGCTTGTTTAAGAGCTAATTGCTATAGATTAGGGCAACGTTCCTGTTAGCCTACTTAAACAGCGTTAAGCTATAGCTGCAAGATTAGGTAAAGGTCTTCTATAACAGCCCTATTATTAACTAGGCGCCCTTAAACTAGCGCCTAAAGATGATTATTCTGCATAAAACTAGCAAGAAGCTCTATTAGATCTACAGTAGAGAAGCTAACAGGCTATACTTTAAACTTACTATAGTAGATCTTGTTGCAATGTTACCTTGTCTTAACTAGGACAAAGCACGCGCTGCTTACAGCTTCCTATTAGATCTGTTAGATAGAAAATTTGGGCCTAATGTTACTTACACACAACCTAGTGCCTAGCCTAACTTCTTAGATGCTACAACAAGCTAACTAAGCTTAACTAGCGTTAAGTATTTCATTGTATCTACTAACAAGAGTTAGCAGAGCTAAGTATACAACGTAGTCACTACAAACTTCAAGGGTATTATTAAACTAGACGCGAATATTAAGAAAACACCCTATACGCATGTTAAAAAGCTTAGGGATAGCATTGCAGCCTATTGAAAGGCTATCTACTAAAATATAAAGAATAGTAGAGATAGTACACAGAGCAATTAGGCTACACAGAAAGCTACTTAGATTAACTACAAAGAAGACCTAAAGACTATAATAATAGTCCGTAATCTTATGTACTTAGCATAAGTAATCTGCAACAAAATTTACTTAGCTAGTAGCAAGAATACTATAACCTACACAGGTATTATTAACCCTTTTATTTGTAGTATTAAAGACCTAGCACTACATCTAGCCTTTACTGCAATTATAGGCTTAGCTATAGCTAATAGCATAGTTACTATGCTAGTGTTTAGGCTTAAGGCTCTAAGACGCGCAGATCTAGAATAGTAGAAGTTACTAGATAAGGCTATCTAACTCCTCTAGAAGCGCAACCTAAAGGAGACACTTAAGGTTTAGAAGGATTTTAAAAAGACTTCTAGAAGAAACAGCAACCTGTTAATAGCAGAGAGGATTAAGAGGGACCTATAGATACAGGAGGTTCTTAAGATTATTACAGAGATTATTAGAGCTTACTTTATTAGGCGCAACTACAATTTAGTTAATAGATAGGGTTAAAAGCTAAACTTAATAAACTGCACCCTAAAGAGTTAGTATGTCTCTGTTATCTACTAGGATATATATTACAAAAAGCTTAGAAATGTAGAGCAGACTATTCTTACGCAGATTAAGATAATTAACAATAAGGCACTTAAGGAATAGCAAATGCTTAGTAGTAAGAGTTTAGGAAAACCTAAACCTAAACCTTAGTCTGCTTTGCGCGTAGACCCTTAAAGTTACTAGAAGGCTAAGATCCTATTAAGCTTCCTAAATTTCTTTAACGCAATATACAAATACTAAGATAACTATCTAGATAAAGAACTACTTATTAGTGTAGCAACAACATAGGGTAACAACCTTAGCAAGACTAATCTCTAGCTAGATAAAATACTTAAGAACCCTACTAAGATTATTAGGTTAATTATCTTTAAGGCCATTAACAAGATCTATAAGGGCTTAGCTAAAATAGATTATATATTGCACATAGCAAGAACAACAGGACGTAAGAAGACTATAGCCCTAGACCTAAGAAAGGATTAATTAGACTATTAACTTGTTACCTTTTAAAGCAAGTATTATATTGCGTTAAATATGTAGTTGTGCAAAGTAATTATATATGTAGTAAGTTATATGTCTAACTATTACTTATACTCTTAGCAACAGTACTAACATGCTTGTAGAGAATAGTTAAGGAGTTTAGGCAAGCTATAATTGCCTAGGTAGGTAAGAGTGTAGATAAAGACTTAGAAGTGTTAAAGTAGCGCAACTACTACAACACTAAAACTAAGAAAGTTAATAACTAAGTCTAGTACATAGTAGCTAGACTAAAGATAGTCTGTTAGTCTATTAATCTTGTTAAGGGTTATGTCTTTAAAGGTCTTAAACTGCATAGTATTAACGCTAAGGCTAAACAGTACAGGTACTATAGCTATTAAATTAGCTAAGTAGCGCTAGAGGTTGTGCTTAACTACCTAGTACACTTAGGATTATATATAGAGGAGTTAACGTACAAGAGGAATATAGTAAAGAATAAATTTGCAGAATAGTGCTATTCTATATAGCTTAATAAGATTAAGAAATTAGCTTCTGCTATAGCAGATAAGGAGGTTTAAATTACTAACAGCGCTATTAACTTAAATAGAATAAGAATAGTGCATAGACACAAATCTAATGTCTTACGCAAGTAGACTATAAGTAGCTGCCTAATAAGAATGCAAGATGTGTTTAAACTGCTGCCTTTACAAGTAAGTTAAAAACCTAAGTTATTATTGTCTCTGTAGTTCCTGTACTTCTGCTATAGTATACTAACAGTTTATTTACATATGTTGTACTTTTAACCTAACACAGCTACAGCATATCTAGTAAAGAAATATTAGAGTAGCTATTTATGTTCCTAGATACTAGCAAACATAGCTTTCTACTTAATGTTTAGCTTTCTAAACAGCACTTAAAGGAAGGTTGTGCTAACAATTAATAAATAGGCAATGCAGAACGCACTATACTATGCTAATAGTATGTTTTAGAGTACCTATCTTACTATATAGTCTATATAAGTTTTACTATACTGTGTACGCTCTCTTACCTTTACCTTAAATATCCTTACGTTACAGAGGGGCCTGTCTAGCAGCTACCTATAACAAATAAGCCTCTACCTGCCTTTCTTTCTAACACCTGTAAACTGCCTCTATTATCTTTGCTTGTAAGTTGCCTACGCCTACTACTTTACTCTATAAGACCTGCCCTCTATTATCTTTGCTTGTAAGTTGCCTATGCCTACTACTTTACTCTATAAGATCTGCCCTCTAACACAGCAAGACATTGCTGCTATAGCACTGCCTAAAGCTAAACACCTGCTACTTAAGCTAACTATAGTAAAAGAGTGGCAAGCGCTTATATAACAAGAAGGAAAAGACTGTTCTACAATCTAAGCTCTTACTGCAGGCTTTAGACTAAGCAAGGAAAGCCTTAAGCAAGTAGGCGCAGACCTAGACACTAAAATTAAATTAGTATAAGGATTCCTAGCGCTTATACAGAATTGCTGTAGATTAAAGATAAAGAGCCTTTAGGATTAGACAGATGTAGATAAGAAGATACATAAGGTTAAAGAATAGCTGTCTTGTAACAGCAAGTAGGCGTATCTATTTAGCAATAAGAACATAGAGGCGCTACTAGCGCTAAAAAAGAAAGTAGTAAGGAAACTAGTCTTTAATGCGAAGGCTAGGGTATACAAGAATACAATTAAGATAGAGACTAATATTAAGATAGAGCTTTTACTAACAAAGAAACTATAAGACAGATTACCTTTACACTTACTATTCCTAACCTAAACGCTAACCTAATCTCTAAGACGCTTTTCCTTTCCTCTAACTGCGCGTATAAATACCTAGATAATATCTAGTATACAACTGTATATGCTAGTTAGCTATCTGCTGCTCTAAGACTATATTAGTAACCTCCTCTAATTCAATATTAGGCTTATAGATTCTTGAATGTAGGCAACAATTATAAGGCTACTATTTTGCCTTTTGCTTGCAGATGTTAGCATCCTAGAGATAGTAACAGGCAGCTTTACTAGCAATAACATAACAAGAACAAACCTTATAGAATTTGTGCAGCATAAGGTCTTACTTAAGATTGTAAAATTATAGAAGGAGCAAGGATATAAAATAGAACTTACACACAACCTAGGTATTCTACTAGCTAATAGAAATAACTTTGCAGTTGCTATAAATAAGTTTATTAATAAGCTGTGTTAGCACACTAATCTGTGTATAACTCTTATACTTTATGCTTATAATACTAAAGTAGTAGGTATATGCATAGTGCGTTTACAAATGTACTGTAGCTAATAGTTAGTTAAGCAAATAGAACAGGCTATAGCAAAGGGCACATAAAGTAGAATCTCTTTCCTAGTATGTTATCCTCTAAGTAAGTTACTTTGTTTCTAGTTACTAACAAGAGGTAGTTGTTAATAACAATAATAATAATGTTAATAACGTCTAGCAGTTACATCCTAAGCCTTCTTTAGAACAGCAAGGTATATACACAATATTAGTTTATCTACTTAAGCAAACTCTAGCTAATAGTATAATTATAAAGTTTCTTTTAGTGCAAGTACATTTGTAGGATAGACATAGCGCCTACCTCTACTCTTTAACCTTGCAGCTGCAGGAAAATCTCTAAATAGGAAAAAGAAAGACACGTAAGAGTACGCAGAGGGTGCAGAAGAAGGCGTAGAGAGTAGAGGAGATATAATAGGCAACCTGTTTAATAGCAAGGCAAAGGATTGTAGAGAGTGCTTGCGCAGAGCAGCAGCAGCAAAAAGTGCAAAGCAGATAAGTAACTTGTTTAGCACTGCCTAGCTAATAAATAAGTAGAGAGACGCTGTTAGTAATAGCAATAACAAGTATATAGAAACGCAAGAAGCTAAGGTTAGCAAAGATAAGTTGCATATAGAAAGTAGGAACAACATAATTAATGTAGACATAGGATAAAGATGCTATAGAAGAACATAAGATATTATTATAATAGATAATAAGCTCTCTATACATGTAAGGCAATAGAGGAATTCCATGCATATAATAAGACACCTCTTACTTAAATAGCTTTATCTGCTTAACTATAATACTGCAGTAATTAACATAATATACTATTAGAGTTAAACTGTTAACTATAGTTAGGTTCCTTCTAATAGTTAGTTTAGTGTTTGCCTTAGCTATAAGGTTAGTAGGCCTATACACTAGCTACTATACTAGTGCACTTAACACTTATAATATCTTTCTTTCCTTAAGTTGTAGGTGTTTTATCTAACTACTTCTACTAACTTATTGCAGAATGTTAAATATATAATTAAGTAAGAGAAAGCGCAAGCAGGCGCTAACAATAGTAAGGAAGAAGCGCTGCTTTGTTTGTCTGTTAAGGTTAATAAAAGGGAAAAGAAGAAGCAATCTAATTCTAAGAGCAACACTAACTTCTAGGCCAACTCTTCTAGAGATACTAACATTAAGGCTAGAGTACTAGAGGGCGATATGCAGCAAGAGCTTATAGGTTATAACTAGTAGCACAGTGTTAGCAGGCTCGCTTATTAGTCTTTAAACTAGCTAAACTAGCTAAACCTGCTAAAGGGCTAAAATATACTTTGTTTTCTTACTTAAACTGCTGCTCCTGCTCCTATATAGCGTAGCCCTATTAAGCTGCTAAACAAGAGCAGTAGTAAGTAGTAAGTTTTATTATTAACTACAGTTATTAATGCTCTAAAGCTAGCTAAGAGAGATGCTAAACGCCTAATAGTTATCTTATTAATCTCTCCCCTAGCATCTCTAAAACTAATGCTAATGCTATTAGTTAAGCCTATTGTCTACGTAGACATCCCTATCTGCTCTCTCTTTAAACTAACAAATCTCCTCTACGCATACTATAGCAGCCCTGCCTACTATAAGCTACACCCCTCTAGCGCCTACAAATTTAAGACTACTAGTATTAGGCACTGTAGCCTCTACAGCCTAGTGTACTATAGCTATAGCTGCATATGCTAACACATTATATTAGAAATATAGGTGCACAACATGCTCTAAGCACTTAAGAACTTAACTAAGAAGAAAGAGCTTATTAACCTTATAATAAATTACCTCTACAGCATTAAAGGTACTTTAGTGCAGTAGAGATAGTAGGACTGTAAAAAGGCTGTAGGCATGCTAACAACATTACAGCATTTAATAACGCTATTGCTTCTATAACTAGGACTAGGCTACTACTGCAGGCTGCTGCTAGTAGATCTACACCTTCTGCAGATTAGACACCTAGACCCTCTTAGCTAAACTAGTATAGCAAGCATAGCTAGGGCTAGTATAGACTAGATATTCTACCCTATTAACAGTAGAACGCGCAGTAGATAGCAGTTCCTAGTAGCTATAGGGCAGGTTGCAGATAGGCTACGCTAAGAGACTATCTAAGTAGAAGAAGCGTAACTAAGAAAAGACTATAGGCATACTAGGTAATATTGCAGCAACTAGCAATACTAAAGTTTCTATAATATAGGCTAGAACCCTATTGCAAGTAGGTATCCTAGTATATAGTTAACTATCTAGTTTATAGTTTTAAGATAACACACTTGTATAATACAAGGACAACAGCTCTACTATAGCTAAGAGTTAAATATAGTAACCTTTAAAGTAGTAACTAGACACTTAATATAGACATAAAGGTTAGATATATAACAAAATAGGCTAGACTTTAATATTATAGCAGTAAGAGCTAGGTATACAATAGTTTTAATAATATATTTATTAGCTGTGCTTAGCCTCTTATAAGAGCGTAGTAGTATTGTATATAGCCTACTCTGCTAGTATAGCATAAGCAGAAGCTCTTAGTGCTTAATAGATTATTGCTATTAAAGAGTGCATAGTTAATAGGTTGCAACTAAGTAAGTAAGACAAGCGTTATTAAAAGTTTTATAGATGTATAGAGGTAAGTAGTTTTGTATTTAGATATATAAGAGCTAGAAAAAGACAAAAGGGAATATAATATATGCTAACAAGACACGCTATATATACTATAAGGCAAAGTACAGCAAAGGCGTATACTATACTAAGGAGCATAGTATAGCAGGGGCATATACTATACTATAGGGCAGAGTACAGCAAGGGCACGTACTATACTATAGGTTAGAGTATAGCAAGGGCACGCACTATACTATAAGGCAAAGTATAGCAAGAACACATACTATCTCCTTAATAGCAATCCTAGTGTATAGACTGTAATTAATAACTTGTTATATAACTATTTAAGGTTATAGTAATACATTAAACATAAATTAGCAATGTTAGCGTTATCTAGCAAACGTAGAGCAGGCGTTAAGGCTGTTTAGAAAATATAGAGTAGGTGTTAAGGCTGTTTAGAAAACATAGAGCAGGCATTAAGGCTGTTTAGAAAATATTAAGCAGACGTTAGGGCCATTTAGAAAATATTAAGTAGGCGTTAGAGCTATTTTAAAAATATAGCAGGTCACATCTATTAATACACTAAACATAAAAGTCTTATAATGTACCTTATAGGCGAGCAAAACACTATACTAAGCAGAACACTTTTGCTAAGACTACACTAAAACTCCCTTCCTACACTAATGCCTCCCTAACCGCTCTAATTTAACGCGTTAAATAAGCGTTAGATACAGCTTGCGCTTTAAGCTCTTAAACAAGACGCGAAACTCCTATTGCAACGCGCTGCTGCTATCTACAATGTGTCTTTTACTACACTACACTATTAACGCGCTAGACAACCTTTACAGGTTAATACTATAGCCAACTTGCGGAATCTAACTAATACTAAGGAGCAGGTAATTGTTACGCATATACTTAAGTTAACTGCGTAAGGAGAACCCCCCTAGCTTGCAGATGTAACTAATATAGCCAATTTTCTGCAGAAAGAGCGCAATATAGGCCCTATTAGCTTAAACTAGGCTAGCACGTTTGTTTTGCGTTAGGAGGAGCTTAAACTAGTCTTTAATTGCAAGTACAACTATAAGCAAGCGCTCTGTAAGGACTCTAAGGTAATCTAGGGCTAGTTCTGCTTAGTAGAGAATACTAAAGCTAAGTATAGCATCCTAGACAACAACATGTATAACTTTAACAAGACAGGCTTTATAATAGGCTAGATAAGCTCTAGAGCAGTTGTTACAGATGCAGAGAAGTTAGGACAAGCAAAGCAGATCTAGCTAGGCAACTAGGAGTAGGTAGTAGTTATCTAGGGCATTAATGCTATAGAATAGGCTATTCTGCTCTACATTATCTTTAAAGCGCGCTGCTACCTGTCTAACTAGTACAACAATAACAACCAGCCCTTAGATTAGATTATTGCTATCTCTAAGAACAGCTAGACTACTAACAAGCTTAGTTTTAACTAGTTAAAGCACTTTAACAGGCATACTAAGGAGTGTACTGTTAGCAGCTACTGCTTACTAATTATTAATAGTTACAAGAGTTACAACTCTACAGAATTCTACTAATACTGCAAGGATAACAAGATTGTAACCTTATATATGCCTCTGCACTTATTGCACCTCCTGCAGCTACTTAATATAGGTTGTTTTGCCCCTCTAAAGCAGGTGTATAGGTTTGAGGTTAGTTAGCTTATACGCAACTAGATTAACTATATTATAAAGTAGGAGTTTCTGCTATGCTTTAAAGCAGCTTACAAGAAAGCTATTACCCTTAGCAACATCTAGGGAGGGTTCTAAGGGGCTAGACTAGTCTCTTTTAACCTACAATAGGTTATATCAACCCTTAATATAAGGCTGTAGACGCTATTACTACTACTCCCTACACACAGCGCAACCTAGCAGTTGCAAACCCTAAGCAATACCCTAGAATTTAAGTTGCAATCAACTCTAATTTAAGAGAAGTATAGTAGACATTAGGGTAGCTTACCTGCCTCTGTTCTTAGTGCAATTAAGCACTATACAAAGGGGGGAGCTATTCTATTACATAAGCTTGCGCTTGCACAAAAACATATCTGTAAGCTTAAAGCAGCTATAGAAGCTACTACATAACGCAAATTACATAAAAGAAAGTAAATTTAACAAGAAGAGTCCCTCCTAGTTAAAGAAGGCTAGTGACTAGCAGCTTTAGCTAAGTTTAGGGCGCGTAGTGATAGAAAGAAGCAGAAGAAGCAGGTGCGCACTAAAGGAGGTGAACTATCCTAATAACGCTGTAGACAGTGCAGAGAGAGTAGGCACAATACATAAACATGCAAGAATAATATAGAAGAGGTCTCTAAATAATATTATAGCTTGTTTTACCTTATGCAGCGCTAGTTTGTAGTGTTTTAGGCAATAATAGGGTGTGTTTTAGTGTAGTCTTAGCAAAAGTGTTCTACTTAGTATAGTGTTTCGCTTGCCTGTAAGGTACGTTATAAGCAATTTTACAATTATAGTATAAGGATTGCAGTAATAATATTTATCTAGGTAATTATTAAAATATATAAGCTGTAGTATAGAGATAGTGTGTTTTGTGTATAAATAGAATACAAGTTCTACTAATACTATAGCCTACAGTACACTTCTATGTTTTCTTAAAATTAAGATAGCAAAATTCTTTCCTAATATAGTAAAAATAGCAAAATCTAGAAAGTTTAAAGTAATATAACTTTTTATCTACTTAAGACACTAATATACTTTCTTAGACCTACTATAGGTAAAATTCTAGTCTCTATAACATTATAATAGAACTTTTTTATCTATTCTTACTATTTAAGGTACTTATTTTTTTAACTAGTAAAGGAGAAAAGTTTAAACTTTATTATTAATACTAGATATTTGAATTTAGTAGAGTAACTAGTAGATTTGCTATAAGTTTAGTATAGGAAGATTTTAGATCTCTTAGCTAGATCTTTATCTATATAACATTCTTAAGAAAAAATATCTAGATTATAGAAAAAGTAGTATACCTAGAGATCTAGCTAATTTATATATGTGTGTAGATTCTAATAGGTTACTAGAGTAGCTCTAAGGTGTCTCTAAAAGTTAGTATACTTAAGGTAGAAAGCCTCTAATATTATATAACTACTTATTAATTAGTATAGTATAATATACTTATTTATAAGCACTTTTATATATTTTATTAAACTAACTCTAGTTACTTATTAGTAGGCACTATATCTTTTTAGTATATAGCTAGTAAAAACACAATCTTTATAGTTTTTATTCAATCTTGTTAATAAAATATATTATTAGAATATCTTAATCTTCCTTATAAAATAGATAGTCTACTCTATACTCTTTTTTACAACCTAAGTAGCTAGGTTTCTAGACGTATACTACTTACTCTTCTAGTTCTCTACTCTTATATTTATTCTTAAGACCTAATTTAATAATTACTTACAGACTTTGTCTAAAGTGTAAAACTTAATAATTAGTTAGTGTATTACCTTACACTGCCTTAACTACTAAAAAGCTCTCTTATACTTTCCCCCTTCTTAGGCCTATGCAACAGCTAAATAGAATTATTTGAAAGACAAATCTAGCTCTCTTTTTTAGAGCTTTTATTAAGGCTATTAAACTATTAATTTAGACTACAGGTAGTAGAAATAGAAAATGTTAAAATAGAGGCATTGCGTTTGATTTTCAAAAAACGTATTTGCACGGATGTTGTTACTAGTCCATAGTACGTGGGTTCTGGGTTCGCGTTCTATGCGGTCTTCAAAGGTGCTGTCTTAGACTAAGCAGGCAGACAATAGTGGTAATGCTGGTTAGGTTAGAGTAAATCTGCCATGCTAGCGCTGTAGGGTAAGAAGTTCTGTACCGCGCGTTCATCGCGCTGCGATGTGCGTGAGTCCGTGGTTGGCTGACCGTGTTATTCCGTCGCTGGGAGAAGTGAGCCGTCGACGCTGGTGCTGGACCACACCCCGGCTTCGTGGAATCCCAGCTGGTTGCCTGCCGGGCGAAGTTGTTGCACCGCCCGGAATTGCAGTTGGGTTTTCATGTCAGTTCGTAGCTGATCCAGTTCCACACGCTGCATACGTCTGCTTTGCATGCTGCGGTGCCGAGGGCGCCGCGGGGATCGAGGTGGCGATGGTGCTGGACTCGGCGTGCAGTTGGTCGAGGAGGATGGCTTGATGTCTTTGCCGATGGGCGTTAGCTGACCGTCTTTGAGCGTTTTGAGGTCGCTGAGTAGCTATTTTGATTCGGCGCGCTTGGCTGCGCGGCGCATGGTGTCGCTCTGGGCTTCAGTGAGGGGACAAAGGCAGGAGAGCATAGCTCAGGTATTTGAAGCCCTTCATGATGGGCGGAGAAGATTGAGAAGTGGGGATGAGCGGTGGTTACACTACGCTTTAGAGCCCTTGAGCTCGTGCCGTTTGTAGAGGTCTTCAAATATGTGGAGATCTGGAACTACGCAAAAACCTGGGGTTTAGCGAGTAGGACCCCGCGGCAGGGTCAAGTCTGGTTCCGCAATACATCGTAGAGTGTACATGCACAGGTAGTTGCCTATCAGGGAATAGTCAATCAACGTCACTGTGTTTAGCCGGAACGGTGCATGTACCTGTCGATCTGGAACGACCTACACATACAAGCAGGACAATCATGAAGAATTTATTGGGTCGAATGGCATTGTTTCCAGTTAGTCGCATTCGCATCAGTCTTAGAACGCGTCGGTCTTTGTATCTTGTTCATCCGGACTCTAGAATTTCTCTATCGGATCAGGGGTTCCTTAATCTTTTAAAGTGTCAGTCCGTCTTCTAACCTGCATCTCAAATGTTGGGCTGTGATCTGCTAAGGTCGGCAAGTTTATACATGTTACGGTTCGGGGTGCTGCAGCTTGGTGTTAAGACACAACTTTATTACGTCTGGAATGGTTTACTCTGCTTGTAATACACATTTATGCATTTTTTTACTCGCCGATAAACGCAGTATAAATCTTGAATAAAGACACAAGTAAAGAGAAGTGTAGCTAAAAAGAAAAACACGAGAGTGATTAGCTCAAGAGCAATAAGGACTTAGACTTTCAAATAGCATAGCAACATACCACTACAAAAGCAGTTACGTGACATGAAATTCACAACACAATCAGAACTTATACCTCAACGCCCCATTCTCCCGATCCGTCAAATCGCCAAACCCACCATCACCATCCGTCTGCTGCCCGACTTCCACAGCGTCTCTCCGCCGGTTTTCAACCCGGTAGTAGAATAGCAATGTAGCGACAGCGACCAGGACTGCGCCTTCGACAGCGACAATGGTGATCTTCGCAGGCGTGTAGTTTGGCGCGTCGTCGTTGCGGAAGGTGAGCGGGCCGAGGATGTTGCCGAGACAGAAGGACATGAGGAGGATAGCGTTGGTGGTTACTTTCTTCGTGTGGCCCTAATCAAAAATCAGTATATGTATCCTCCTTACCACGGACGGAGAGAGGGGGCGGGAGGTGTGAGTGAGTATATAGATGGGTACTCACCGCGAAATTACACGCCGCAAATGCATATGCCAGCGGCAGAAACGATCCAGTCATGTTGGTTAGATAGTTCCCTGCTAGCCTCCCAGCGCGCGAATCAGCTGGTAGGAAGGCGATCATTCCGCCGCCGAGAATACCGCCCAGTGCTGCCCACGTCCCCAGCATCAGTCCCCGGCAATTGAACCGCCCCGCCACGTAGGTTCCGAGCAGGGTGCTGGCGACGGTGATCAGCCCGCCGGGGATCTGGATCAGTGCTGTTTCTTTGTTGGAGAAGCCGAAGCCGGAGATGATGATGCTTTGGAACGAGGATACGGCGCCGTTGGGAATGCTGGCTGCTGTTGTTATGAAAGCCAGGAGCCAGACTTGAGGATCCTGCAGGGTTTCGCGGAATTGATGGGGTTTGAATGTTTTGTTCTCGATGCCTGTGTTGTTTTCTCGTAGTCTGCTTACCGCGAGCATCTTCTCGCTGTGGCTGAGCCGGCTGGACATGGGGTTGTCGGGGAGAAATAGTATCACGGTTATGCCCGCGCCGATGGTGATGAGGCCGACGACTAGGTACATGATTTGCCAGTTGTTGAACTTGTCGCCCGTGTAGTGCTGGAATCCGTAGGAGATGAGCGACCCCACCATGACGGCAATGCCAACGCCTGTGTACCAGAAACCGATGCGCTTGGGTTGCTCGTCGCGCTTGTACCACATGGAGGTAACGAGGATGAGCGACGGGCTGATGGCGGACTCGAACATTCCGAGAAGGAAGCGGCAGATGGCTAGCGAGGCGTACGAGTCGCATGCTGCTGTGCATGTTACTGTGTCGAATAAGCTAAATCTTCATCGAGTGTGGTACGGGTACTCACCGACAGTACCCCACGCGCAAACGCAACCACCAAGGTACTTTGCAACAGGCAGTCGCTGCATGAGATACGCATGCGGCATCTCAAACAGCAGGAACGCCAGATAAAACAACCACGACAGGGTACCATACTGCTCCGTCGTCAGATTCGCATCTTCTCGTATCCCCATGACCGCCGCGAAGTTCACTACCACGACTCGTCAGCTCAACACTTTCAACATGTCAGGAGAAGACTTACAAAGCGACTTATCCAAGTACTGCAAAAAATAACATGCAAACATAATCGGCACAACCATCCAATCAATCCTCCTCACCAACGCTTTCTCATCCACCGCATCGACACTCCCCTCCTCGCTCTCATTGAACTGGAGAAACTCAAGCGCTTTATCCGCATGTTTAAACTCCGTCTTGCCACGCGCCTTCTCGTCTCCACGACCATGTTCGATCTCATGAGCCTGCATCTTCAAAGCATGTAGACAGTCAGTAAGAAGTGAGTTCGCTGTATCAGCACGACCGTGCAACAGCAACACAAGCGGCCGCTACGCCGTTCAAATACCCCTAAACCGCCGCATTATCCAGGATTGAGAGCGCGTCCGAGGAGTTGACATGCTTGGGTTGTTAATCGTCTGCTATCAGCCCCACATTGCCGGATTGGGAAGGAGATGCTGCAGCTGCCTTGTTGGAGGCGTGCCGAGCCAACGAGGCGAAAGGAGCCAACGGCGTCAACGGCAAGTCAACGGCGATCTGTCGGTAAAGAAGGACCCGGTCGTTGCGGCAGCGGGATGGCGGTGCGGTGCGGTGCGGGGCGGGGCGGAAATAAGGCAAGATAGGTTATCGCGATTTGGAGAGGGAGCGGCAGTTGGAGTAAGGAAGTAGGTGGGCGATTGCGGCGATTGCGGGATAGTGGTGGAATAGCTCGGGTGAATAGCTCGGGTGAATGGATTGAGCTCAGTGTATTGTTTATCGAGAGTTGTGACGTCATGGATTGAGGTGAGAGAGATACAGGGTGGGATGGTCGAATACTAGATCTTTAATTAAAATAAGCTCTTGAATACGAGTATGAAGAAGATGGATTGTCTAGGCGTTAGATAAGGTTAATGTTGTGTACGTCTACATGACCACAATTACAACAGGAGATCCTGATTCCCGTCTGCACCGCCAGGACTCATGACCAGCGATTGCGGCGCGTTCTGATTTACCACCCACCCGCCACCCATCGCAGCGTGGTCCTCGGCGATGGGCGAGCCGCCAAAGGTGCTCTGGCGCCCGAGGCTGGCAAAGTACATGTCGGCGTCGCTGACGGCGGCTGACATGTTCCCGTTTGTGGGGGAGAGAGAGCCGTTGCCGTTGGGTGCGGTGTCGAGGCGTGAGCGGTCTGCTGCTGCGCGCTCGCGTGCTAATTGTGCGGCCTTGACGGTGGGAAGTTCGTGTCGTTGCAGGGCAGGGGAATCGACGACTCGGCGCGGGCGGGCGGCGCGGAATACCTGGTTGACGGGCTTGAGGTAGACGGTTGCTAGTGTGCCCACGTTGAGGCACATCTCCTCCAGGGTGCCGGGGTCGAGCTTCTCTGACTCTTCGGCGGTGATGGCTGGCTTCTCGCCCATGACGACCTTCTTTGCTTCCTCGGGCGCTGACGACAGCAGACGCCAGTACATGTACCCTCGATCTCGCAGATCTGGGTTATCCGTCTCTTCTGTTGCCCACTTCAGCACCTTGGGGACTAATGCGGACCCTCTTGTCGGCCGCTGGATGAAGAGCTTGACTGTGGCGGTGAGGAGTGCCAGCTGCACTTCGTGGGTCTCCTCCTGGAAGGAGTCGAGGAAGTCTTCGAGAAGGACGTCGGAATCCTCTATCCGGTCAGCGTACTGGCCAATGACCCAGATCATGGCCGCCTTGGCCTCGGGCTCGTCCAGAGAGTCGAGGTTCTCGCATAGTGTCGAGATGATGGACTCGTACTGGTTGGGGTATTTGCGGAAGATGTTGCGAATGACGACGGTTGCTTCTTGCACAATGTACGAGACCTTTGTGCTGACGAGGGAGAGCAGGGTGCTGATGCACAGCTGGGCCGCGGGTGCGATCTTGATGGCCAGCTTACCGATGGCGCGGACCGACTTGCGTACAAAGTCGACATCGATTTCGGTGGCGTATCTATCCAGTCAGTACGCACGGTAAGCTAGGATTGGAAAGACGTACTCTGCCAGCTCGGTCAGCACCTCCTTGATGTTCTTCTCCGTGGCCAGCATGAAGATGAGCTCGAGCTTGGTGACCTTGACGTAGATGGGGTCGTTGTACTTGCAGAAGAAGACGCGAATGTCGTTGCGCAGGACCTCTGGGCGTCGCTGCAGGATCAGGAGGGCGTTGCGGAGGGCGAGGTACTGGATCTCGGGGCCTTTGGATAGCAGGGTGACGAGGGGTGGTGAGAGCTTGTTGCACAGCGAGGTGATGACCTTTTGGTCGGAGATGTAGTTCATCAGGTAGAGGATGACGCGGATGCAGGTCAAGACGACGGCCGAGTTGGAGTGAGACAGGCGCGGCGAGATGCGCTCGGCGAGCAGGGCGGCCTCGGACGTGTCCTGGGGCACGTAGTTCATCATGGCTTCGAGAATATACGTCTGGCCCCACTCGGAGCAGTCAGCGAGGATGGAGACAATCTTGGAGGCGCTGGCGTAGTCGATGGTGAGCTTGATGTTCTCGCTGCGCTCCCAGATGTCCATGAGGCCGGCCAGGGCGCTGGAGACGACGGTGGGGTTCTCGTCGCGCAGCATGGCGTTGAGCTTGTCGATGAGGTCGGACGACTCGACGAGGTGGCGGTCGTGGTCGTAGAGCTTGGCGACGCAGAAGGCGGCCGTCTTGCGGACGTAGGGGTCGGCGTCGCGCAGGAGGGTCTTGAGGTGGGGGACGGTGGCCTCGACGTACTCGCGGACGTGGATGTAGGACATGGTGCGCAGGGCGAGGGCGCGGACGAGGGGGTTGTTGTCGTGCATGTCCTCCTGGATGATGGGCAGGGCCTTGAGGGCGATGTCGGGTTTGATTCTGGCGTAGTTGACGAGATACAGGAAGCACCTGGGGCGGGGCGGGGCGGTCAGCGGGGGCAGCAGGCAGCAGGCGTGGGTAGACGGGCGTCGTCGACGTACATCTTCTTGATCTCGAGGCTCGGCATGTGCATGCAGCCGACAATGTCGGGGAACAGGGCGACCATGTCGTTGTTGCTCATGGTCATGTTGGCGACAATCTTCTTGAGGGCCGTCTTCTTGGCGGCAAAGTTCTTGTCCTTTTTGCCGCCGCTGTTGAGCTCGAGACGCAGCTCCGCGACTTTGCCCTGTCGAGTGCGGGGGTAGTGTGAGCGCTGGAGTAGGAGCATAGAGGATATGGTGTAGGAGCATCATGATGATGATGACATGATGATATAGATGCAGGAGAGGGAGCAACGTACCCTCGCAAACAGCTTCGCATCTTGGCCTCCCTGGCTCATGGCGGGCAGTGTGTTATCTGGGAGGGGTCCGCGCAATGGGCCGAGGGGGGATGCTGGTCAGCGTGAAGGCGGCCTCTGGCTTGTTTTGCCGAGGCCGGAGGGGGAGCGCACGTGCATCAAGCATCCAGTCAGCCAGACAGACAGCACCCAACACCAACACCACCCAACACCAACACCACCCACGGC
>SATY01000666.1:0-20345 GCA_004335155.1 Ascochyta viciae
GTTAGGGTCTATAGCTAGGTAGGCCTTATTGTTAGTAATAGCTACTGCAGCCTTAAGTAGGGTTGCCTATAATAGGTAGGTAGTTAGGCGTTCTAGTATGTAAGCTAGTAGCTTATCCTACTATTCCTCTAGTACTAACAAGGTAGCAACGTTCTAGAGTTTAGTCCTAATGTTTAATTAATTGTTATTACTAGTGCACAGCTTAATGCTGTATTTACCTAGACGCCTAGCAGCGTTGTTAAACATCTCGCTTATTGTTCCTTGTGTTAGCAATTAAATCTAATTGTAAGGAGCTGACCTCTAAGAGAATTTGCTAGTAGAATACAAGATAGATTTAATAGAGAACAACCTCTAGAGCAAAGGTTGCAGAGTTTTTATAACCTTGTTTTAGATATTTCAGCTCTGTAACAGGGCTCTAGTCTATGCTAAGAGTGTAAGCTAGAGTACTACTAAGGCAGTGTACACTAAGGAACTAGCACCTAGGCCTAGCCTATTACATGTAGGTATTATAACTAGGTTAATCTAAACTAAATTATACTAAACAACACTATATGCTACTAGTGTAACTACCTTTGTATAGAAAGACTAACCCCTAACAGTATAGGGCATATAGAAGAGGCTGTGCTAATTACTATACCCTCTTCTCTAAGGGCTATATCTAGACCAACTTTACTAACGTGTACTAATACTATTTACTTAACTATACCTAGCTTTCTAGACACTAGTGTAGACAAGGTTAGCAGTATGTATTAAGCTAGTGCTAGGATTCTAACGTAACAAGATATTACTCTTAATACTAGCTAGCGTATACAGACTAGGAGTAGTAGTACTAAAAATAAAAACATTATACCTATAACAAGTAGTCCTAGGCGTTCTTGCTAAACTAGCAATAAGGCTAGGAAGATAGCAAAGAAAAAGCGCAAGGATGTACTAGAATTAGAGCAGAGCTGTCTTCTACACTAGGCTACTAAGGCATTACAAGAGTAATTATTACAGTCTTAAAAGAAGAGTAAATAAAGGCTATAGCATAATCTATTTTAATATAATAATAATAAGTTTACTATATATAGTTTCTAGTAACAATTTTAAAATAGATATAAGTTTACTACATATAGTTTCTAGTAATAATTTTAGAACAGATATAAGTTTACACTATATAGTTTCTAGTAATAATTTTAAGATAGATATAAGTTTACCCTATACAGTTCTTAGTAACAATTTTAAAATAAACATAAGTTTACTAGATATAGTTTTAGGAGTTAGATTTAAAATAGATATAAGTTTACTCTATGCAGTTTTAGTAGTAAGATTTAAGATAGACATAAGTTTACTCTATATAGTTTTAGTAGTAAGATTTAAGATAGATATAGGTTTACCCTATATAGTTTTAAAAGTAAGATTTAGAGCGGATATAAGTTTACTACATATAGTTTTAGTATAAGATTTAAAATAGACATAAGTTTACTATAAATAGTTTTAGAAGTAATATTTAGAGCAGATATAAGTTTACTACATATAGTTTTAGTATTTAATTTTAAGAAGAATAAGAGTTTACTACACATACAGTTCTTAGTATCAATTTTTAAAACTAAAGGAGACACACTATTTAAGAATGTAAAGATGCTTTCTAAAGTAGAAGTTATTTTTAAGGCAATAAGAAGTTACTACATAAATTAAGTTACAGATTTCTACTAGCCTAAACTAAACTGTTAACTTTTAATTCAAGATAGGGCAAAAGAAAACAATTGTTTTAAGCAAGACTAAAGGAGGCACACTATTTAAGAAATCTAAAGATGTTTTTTAAGGCAGAAGTTGTTTTTAAGGTAATAGGAAGTTACTACATATAGTAGTGTCTGCCTTAACTTCTAATTTAAAATAGAGCAGAAGAAAACAATTATTTATTTAGTTTAGAAAGACACAACAAAGAGGGGTATACAGCAAAAAGCACTAACTAAAACAAGCCTAATCCCTTTGCCTATAGCACTAAAATTGTGACATATATATTACAATAAAAGTTTATTAAGAACTTAGTAAACACATTCTATGTAACGCTAAAGCTAGAATAACTTAGTAAGTTAAATGTTAAGTAACTCCTAATAAATCTAAGAGTTAACAGCGTACCTTAGTAGGCAGGTAAGACTTAATATCTACCTACTAGTTAGGGACTAGAATCTCCAGATTTATAGGTTAGTAGGTTAAGAGGTTAGCGTCTACTAACTATAGGCAACAACCTCTTAACTAGAAAACACTAGCCTATTTTGTAAGAAGGACTTCTAGTGTACTAAAAGAGTTAATAACCTAGCTATAAGACCTTAATTCTACACCTACAACATTATATACATCTACCTCTTTAACTGCTCTAAGCAACATGTTATTTAAAAGAATTTCTAATAAGAGATACTAGCTTCCTTTACATGCCCTAAGCTCTAGAATAATGCTAAGACCTAGACTTCTCTAATACTAGCAGTGTAAAAGTATGCTCTAAGCATGCCTACTTAGTACTATTGCGCCTATTAACAATAAGGCCCTATATTAAAAATGTAGCATTAATTATATATAACATCTCTTTGTTAATAGTGTCCTTTGCTACTAGTTTAATATTAATAAAGCAATAAAGGTATATATGTTTAGTTAGCGCGTCTTATTAGCGCTTGCTTTAATAATACTAGAGCAGGCTACCTAAGCTATAAGACAGTATAAGACTATTCTAGGTATTCTTTTTATAGGCTCCTTTAAAGGAGTAGGTTTACTAATCTTTAGGGAAGTAGAAACTACGCAAGGCATAGAGTAGCTTAGGTTATTGCTTATAAGGTAGTTAATAGTTAGTTATTAACAATAGAGTTATTGTAAGTGTAAATAAATAGCACTACTACAAGTCTAGAGTCTGTAGAATAATAATAACTAGAGAGTATAAGGCAATACTGTTGCTGTAATTACTATTATTTATAGCACTGTTGCAAATGTATTAGACAAGTTTCCTTCTAAAATCTAGCCACAAAATCAAGACACAAAACAGCTAAGAGCTAGAGAAGAAAATAATTGTTTTAAGCTAAGTTTTAATATAATCTATAAACTATAGAAATATAGACTAGAAATATAAATCCTTTAACTTTTAATTTAAGATAGAATAGAAGAAAATAATTATCTTAAGCTAAGTTTTAATGTAATCTGTAAACTGCAGAAACATAAACTAAAAACATAAATCCTTTAACTTTTAATTTAAAATAGAGTAGAAGAAAACAATTGTTTTAAACTAAGTTTTAATATAATTAGTAAATTGTAGAAACACAGACTAGAAACATAAACCCCTTAACTTTTAATTTAAAATAGAGTAGAAGAATAAGTAAAAAAAATAGAAGGGTTGTAAATATAGTATATATATAGTTTACAATATACCTGTAAAATTTTAGTTTTATATATTTATTTTAGGTTTTTTTTCTATTTCTAGGTTTTTTACCTAACCTGCTTACTATAGTGCTAGCAATCTTAATAGTGTTAGTAATGTTATGTAGGCTCTACTTATATTACGCTGCTTTGCTAGCATACACCTATAGTATCTACATCTTAAGCAACTACTTACGCGTGCAATAGGCGTGCTTAATAGCTAGCTGCAACTTCCTTTACAACTATTAGTAGTTAATACTAATAAGGCTGTGTCTTGCTTACTCTATACTGCCTAAGCCTACAAGCGCTATCTGTAAGTCTAGTATAGCACATCTTACTTAGAAGTCTTTAAGTATTACTCCTTACTCTATAAAGTTGTTGTTGCGCGCAAATAGTATTATAATTAATAGCTATAGTAGTGTCTCTAGTTGTGCTATAGTAGGCTGTAATTACTAAGTCTATGCATGTGCTACTTATGTTTGCGTGCTGCCTTATTATTCTAAAGTACACTATACCTTAAACGCGTAATAACTCTACTAATATAAGTCTAATGCTAAATGCAATTGCAGCAATTAATTTGCTAAAGCTAGGAGAAAAACTTGTGTATTGCAGAATTGCTGCGCAGTATAGTTATAACCTATTAATATTAGCGCAGAGGCACTAAGGCATTTAGAGCACTAGCACGTTAAAGAATATTAACTAGCAACGCCTAACTCTACAATAAGAGGAGGAGCTTATTACTTATATTGTTAGCCTTACAGAGCGCCACCTAGAGCCTACACATAAAATAATTACAAATTTTGCCCTTTAGGTAGGCAAAATTAAGGTGTTAGAAATGTAGGTAACATGCTTCCTCTCCTACTATTGCAACGTGCTCACTAACTAATAGCAAGCCCTAATAGCAGCTAAACATTACGCTGCTAATTCCTATAAAAAGTACAAGGCATACTTTAATAAAACAAAGCTTAAAATAGATAAGTAGGATGTAGAGCTAGAGAATACCTACAATGTAGATAAGAAGGGCTTTATAGCTAGAGTTGTTAGCAGGTAAAAGAGAGTGTTTAGCAAGGCGTTATATAAGAGGAAGAAATTACAGTAGGCATTACATAATAGCAACTATAAGTAGATTACCCTTATTGCCTACATCTATGTAGATAGGATAGCTCTTCCCCTAGGCCTTATATTTGCTGCTAAATCCAAGAACATTTAGGACACCTAGGTGAGCGCTATTAACAAGGAAAAGCACTAGGTATATACAGCTGTATCCCCCTCTAGCTAGTTAAACAATAACGCAGGACTTAGGTAGCTAAATACTATTTTTAACCTAGAAACTCTTTGCAAAGCCTATAGGAAGTAGCAGCTGCTTATATTAGATAGCTACAGCTTACATATTATAATAGATTTCATTGCTATGTGCATTAAATATTAAATACTCCTTGCTATATATCTGCCTTACAGCACTTATACACTTTAACCTCTTAATGTTGTAGCCTTTAGTCTGTTAGCAGCTAACTACTCTAAACACCTTGCTAACTATCTACACAATAGCTAAGGAATAGCTCTATTTAAAAAAGGTGACTTCTTTAAGGTGTTCTAGCCTGCCTAGGTAGATACGTTCCCTTTAGAGCTTACAAAACATGCCTTTAAGGCCACTAGACTTGTGCTGTTTAATCTTAACTAAGTACTTAATTGCTTCGTACGCTTAGAGAGAGAAGAGGTAGCAATAAAGATAGTAGCTAGTACTAATAATTAGTAAACAACTAATAGAGTTTTACAAGGTAAGGTACATAATATTAACACTATAAAGGTGCAAGGTGTAAGGCAAGTGCTCTACTCCCTACACACATAAAATAAGCTATTAAAAATAGAAAAAGATAGCCTAAGGCAAGCTCTTAACTATAAGAGGAGTAAGCTAAAGAAGATTAAGCCCTTGCTACTTATATAGTGTAAGGAGACCTAGGCGCATACATAGTAGTAGTCTCCTTATGCGCTTAAAAGTGTAAGGAAGCTCTAGACTAAATTTAAAGAGCAGGAGCGCAATAAGGAGCTTTAAAAAACAACAAGGCAAGAGCTACAAGAATCTAATAGACTACTTAAGGCAAAGCTTGCTAAGGAGAAGTGTAAGGCAGCTACACAGAGAAAGGATAAGGCAGTAGAGTATAAGGCTAAGGAGCGCTAACAAATTAATGCACGCAAAGCTTAAAGAGCAAAGGATTAGAAGGCTTGCAATGCTACTAAGGCTCTACAATTATTCTAAAGAGGCAAGAGAAAGGCTTTAAAAGCTTTCTAGCTAAAGAAGTGTTAAAAACGTGTTAATACTTATAATGTTAGTAGTGCTAACACTATAGAGACTCTCTTAGCTCCTCTATTTAAAACTACACGCTGCAGCTGCAACGTTACTCTTCTAAATAAATACAAGTAGTATAAATTAATTGCAAGGACCTAATTACTACAACATTATATTATTACATATATATAGCTATTATAGGTAGCTCTACAGCCTTATTTTTATAAAAGTTAATAGGTAGAATATAAGGCGTTATGTAACTAAGTATAAGCAGTATATACATAGACATAGTACAGCGTAGCTATGCTAACAATAGTATTAATAGTAAGCTTGCAGTTCTAAAGCTACTCTAATATAGCCTTAATCTGCCCCTGCTTAAAGAACCTAACGCTTATTTAGTTATGCTATGCTAGTTTGCTGTCTTCTAAGTATTAAGTCTACTGCTAGAGCTTAGGTCTAAACAGCTTACATACTTACGTGCAGCTGCTAATTATTATCTTTAACTCTTTAGCTATGCTTAGGCTAAGTAGATTCTACTCTCTATCTTTAACACCTTATAGGAGCTTAAGTGCTGTATTAACAGATTGCACATTGTCTACAAGGTGCTTAACAGTCTTAAGTGCATTCTTAAGCTGCTGTAGGTTGTTAAGAAGCAGCTGCACACTGTGCAAAGCAGGGACAGTAATACCTACAACACTAGCTGTAATACTAAGAAGGTTAGCTATCTACTTTTAGTAGTAGTGAAGTAGAAATTAGATTAAGGGGGTAATAAAAAGTAGTAGTATAGATGCAGATGTTTAGTAGGGTCTATCTTAAGCAGCTAAGCGCTTATATAAAGAGGCGTACTAGTACTCTAGAGGCTAAGCTTTATCTAACGCTCTATTAGACAAACTACTAAAGACAGTGTTATACTTATATATCTGCTTACATAATAGCCTCTATAGCAGTCTTTAGCTGTGCTAACGCTAGCCTATAAGTATACACTATTAATAGCCTTATCTATGCTTTGTTCTAGGCTTTGTTCTACGCTTCGCTAGGTAGGTTGTAGGACAGTCTAAGGGGTCTAAGCACACCCTAACTGTAGCCCTGCTTTAGAGCAACTAGAAACACTACTATAACTATTAATTATAATAATGTTTACGCGCAACATTAACTTTATTAAATACAAAGTAATACTTAATTAGGTTTATAAGAGATATGCTACACTAGGCTTACAAACAGCGCTTATTAGCCTAAGCAGTATTAAGTAAGCAAAGCATAGCCTTAGTAGCACTAGACACTAACTGTAGCAAAGCAAGTTATAGCTAGCTATTAAGCACGCTTACTACACACGTAAGGTATTGCTTAAAATTTAGGTACTATAGGTATACGCTAGCAATATAGTATAATTTAAGCAAAGCTTCTGCAATATTACTAACACTGTTAAGATTGCTAGATAGTAGGACCTATAGGCAAATATCTTTAAGCTAGTGCATAACTAGCTATAAGACTATAAGCATTAGTAGCTGCTTATACTAGATAATGTTAATAATGCTTACTTTCTTTTAAACTATCTAGATGCAAACCTAAAAGCTGCGTCTAAACTACTGCGTAAGTATCTCTCTTATTATAAGCATAGCTTAATTATAGTTATAACACAAAATAGAGAAGCAGCACTAAAGCTAGTTAAATATCGCAATATTATTATAGTAGAGCTAATAGGTAAGGCAAACATAATTATACTCTTTAAGAAGAAGCTAGGCATGCAGGGCGCTAGTTAAGGCAATAAAAGTAATATTATTAAGCTAGCTATAGTGCTTAAGTACATGCTGCTAGCTATAGTGTAAGTAGTAGCTTATATCTTATAGAGAGCGCTATAATACATAGTAGCAAAGTACTTAGATAAGTATAGAAAGAGTGAACATAAGCAGATAAGCCTTTTTAACTACAACAAAGGCTAGCTGTAGCAAGATAGAGAGGTAAGAAACTTAATTATTATAATGTAGTAGATGTTGTTTAAGCATATACAGCAGACACAGCTATTAGTAGCAGACCTGCTATTGCTAATAAGCTTCTTTAACTAGCAGGGGATACTAGAAGCTGTGCTACAGAGTTAAGGCAAGCAAGAAAGGAATAGCAGCACTAAGCAGGGAGCAGAACTATAAGATATAGACACTAATAGCAAAGCTAATATATTACAGTCTAGCATAAGCAATAATAAGCTTAAAGACAATATATTTAAAAACAATATTGTAGCATTGCGCAACTTCTACTTTATCTCTAGTAAAGAGACTAGGATAAGCTTTAAGATGCACGTGCTAGTGTAGCTAGTAATACACAGCTAGCTTATAGCACATAGCAAGCTTAAGTAATATAGGTAGTAGTTTATTACTAACTTTAGTGCAGCTTTTCTAATAGTAGAGTATAAGAACTAAGTAGTGTATTAACTACTCTTTGTATACACTAAGGCAGCTACAGAGTAGCAACTACTAAATAAGCTATTATTAGTAAAGTAGGCTATGTTGCTGTATTAGGCTACATAATTTGCATAGGAGATAGAAAGCTTTACAAAGGCTAAGCAGCTTACTATAAAGTTAGTAAAGACGCAGAGGAATCTGCTAGGGCTAGAGCATAAGAACACTTTATAGAGTATATCTAATTTATTAAGAATATACAGCGCCTAAGAGTACTAGAACAAAGCTAAGAAGCTATAGGAGTAAGTAATAGAAGTGCATAAGATAAGGCTAAGAGAAGACTACTCTAATATATTAATTAGTATAGGTAACCTAGCATTGTTATACTAGGGCTAAAAGCACTAGGACAAGACAGCAAAGCTACATAAGCAAGTAGTAGAATAGATTAAGTTAAAGCTAGAAGAAGAGTATCCCTATACACTAACTAGCATAGAAAACCTAGTAATAATATATAGTGCCTAAGGGTACTAAGACAAAGCTAAGAAGCTGTAGAAGCAAATAATAAAAGTGTACAAAATAAAGCTAGAGCTAGATTATTCTAACATACTAACTATTATATACAACCTAGCGTTAACATATAGTAAACAAGGCTAAGAAGAAGATGCTAAAAAGTTGCATAGGCAAGTAATAGAAGTGCATAAAATAAGACTAGAAGAAGGCTACTCTAATATATTAAGTAGCATAGACTACTTAGCACTGTGTTATAGCAATTAGGAACACTAAAATAAAGTAGAGAAGCTATAGGTACAAGTAATAGAGATATGTAAGGCAAAGCTAGAAGTAGATTATCTGCATACACTACTTAGCATAGCTAACATTGCCTTAACATATAATAATTAAGAACACTAAGACAAGACTAAGAAGCTACTAGTTTAAGTAATAGAGGTGCACAAGATAAAGCTAGAAGAGAGTTATTTCTACTTAATTATTAGTATAAATAACTTAGTAATTATGTATAGCAATTATAGGCACTAGAATAAAGCTATAAAGCTGTACACACAAGTAGTAGAAGTGTATAAAAAAAAGCTAAGAAAAGACTATTCTTACTTACTAGCTGTTATGCATGACTTAGCAACTACATATAGAGAACAAGGCTAGTAAAAAGAGTTTAAAAAGCTAAATAAGCAAGTAATTAAGGTGCGTAAGGCTAAGCTAGGCACAGATTATTCTAATATACTAATTAGCATAGCTAGTCTAGCATTAATGCACAGTAGCTAAGGACACTAGAATAAAGTAGAAAAGCTTTAAGTGCAAGTAGTAGAAGTGTGCAAGACAAAGCTAGGAAATAAATATCTTAATATGCTAACTAGTATAGTAAAACTTACATTAACATATAATAAACTAGGACATTTAAACAAGATAAAGAAACTATATAAGCAGGTTATAGAGATAAGCAAGACAAAGCTAGAAGAAGACTATCTTAATATACTAATTAGCATAGCCTTACAAGCGTTTATGTATAGTAGTTAAGAACACTAGAGCAAAGTAGAAAATCTGTAAGTATAAGTAATAAAAGCGTGCTAGGTAAAGCTAGGAGATAACTATTGCAACACATTAGCTAGCATAGCCTTCTTAGCCTTAATATATAGCAATTAAGGATACTAGAATAAAGCTAAAGAGCTGTATAAGCAAGTTATAGAGGTGCATAAGGCAAAGCTAAGAGGCAATTACTCTAACATATTAGCTAGCATAGCCTTCTTAGCCTTAACATACAGTAATTAAGAACACTAGGATAAAGCTAAAGAGCTATATAAGCAAGTTATAGAGGTACACAAAGCAAAGCTAGAAGGTAATTACCCTAACATACTAATTAGCATAGCTAACTTAGCGTTAACATATAGCGCCTAAGGATAGTAAAATAAGACTAAAAAGCTATAAGTGCAAGTAATAGAAGCGCACAAGATAAAGCTAGGTATAGATTACCTTAGCACGCTAATTAGTATAAGCAACTTAGTGTTAATATATAATAAGCAGGAACACTAGAATAAGACTAAAAAGCTATAAGTGCAAGTTATAGAAATATACAAGGCAAAGCTAAGAGACAACTATCTTAATATACTAATTAGTATGTCTAGTCTTGCATTAACGTATAGCTACTAAGGATATTAGGACAAAGCAGAGAAGCTGTAGTTGCAAGTAATAGAAATATCTAAGAGAAAGCTAAGAGATAACTATCTTAATACACTAATTAGTATAGCTAACTTAGCATTAACATACAGCGCCTAAGGACACTAGGACAAGGCTAAAAAGCTATAGGTGCAAGTAGTAGAGGCGTGCAAGGCAAAGCTAGAAGAAGACTATTGTAATACATTAATTAGCATAGCTAACTTAGCATTAATATACAGCAGCTATAGTTATTAGAACAAGATAGAGAAGCTGCAAGTAGAAGTAATAGAGGCGTATAAGGCAAAGCTTAGTAAAGACTATTACAATACGCTAATTAGCATATACAGCCTAGCCTTTACATAAAAAGAGCAGAAGCAAGGCATAGAAGCTATAGGCTTGTTAAAGAAGTATAAGTAGCTGCGCTAGAACACGCTTATAGCTAATTGCTCTAGTTATTTTAATCTTATCTGCTTGTTAGAAGTGTTAGCTAAGTAGGAGGCAGAGCAAGCAGGTGCTAAGCTAGTACATAGGTATAAGGACAAGAAGGAGTTATTAGAGTAGAAGTAGGGTTAGAATTAGGACTAGCTATAGCACGTATTATATAGTACAGAAAATAGTCTATTATACTTATTCTATGCTTAGGTAAGCTTTTATAACTGTAAGCTAGCTTACTTAAAGGTACTGCAGCTTAGTAAGTAGCAATTAGCTAAAGCTTATAGGGGCTTTCCCTAACTAGTAGAGGTCTTATAAATCTCTTACTTATGTAAAAAGTAAGGGTAGTTTTACAAAGTACTATACAGCACTACACTTTAAGAATAATCTAATACACTAATCTAATAGATGCGCAAGATGCGCATTTTATAAAATTAAAGTAATATCTTACTACTCTCTTGCCTAATACTACAAGACGCTATCTTGCTGCTAGAATCTAGCCTTTAGCCTTGCTAATTCTAATATTAGTCTACACCCCTTACTTACTGTGTAGTAGCTAGTTTATAGCCTCTAGTATAAGAGCTTTCCTTTACACCTAAGAATAAGCAACAGCTTATTAATAGTAAAAAGACTAACAGAGCTATATTGCAGCTATAGTTTAGTAGTAAATATTTATAGTAGTACTTAGCCTACTGTAGTACACTGTATAATCTTAGTGCAGCAATATACATTAGTGTCTATTAAGAGTTACACTCCTAAAACATATATAGAAAGGCCTAGAGCACTAAACATATAAAACTACCTAATAAAACTAAACATCTTAATAAATAAGGCTAATAGAGTAGTAGACTCTTACTTATTATAGTAGCCTACACGTGCGTGCACTACGCTGTTATTAGTGCCTATCCTATATAGCAGCAGTTACTAGAGCACAGGTGTAAATACATAGAAGTCTTAGAAGATAAGAGAAGAAAGCTTAAGATAGAATAGCTAGAGGTACAAGACAGGCAAGCTAAGACAGGCAAGCTAAGATTTAGAGAATGTTTCTAAAACAGCAAACAAAAGCATTAATGCAAGAGTAGAATTACTTAATCTAGAGAAATAGACAACTGCCTAGTACAATAGGATATAGGGGCAACGTTAATAAGAAGGGCCTAAAAACATAGTTAAGCTAGTGTATATATGCTAATACAGGATGTCTATGCGCTTTAATTCTTATCTTAGCTTCCTTAAACACATTACCTTTAATTACTATTACTATTACTAATACTATCTCTTATCTGTAGCCTACAACTTCTATCTTATATCTACGCAATGTACCTACACTATATACACTTATAGCATCCTATAAGATTACAAGATATAAGACTTTAAGTATAGCTTATATATAGGAATATTAATTTAAGGAATACACATAAATAGAGATAGACATGTGACCTCTATAGATAGAGGTATATAGTGTAGATTAAAGCTAGACTATATAGAGGCAACAGGCTAGCTGTACATACCTATAGTGTTGTAAAGTAGGATAATGCTAATATCTTTTTAGCAAAGTGTTGGCTGTCTACTAATCTTTTGCATCTAGGTATAGCTGCGCAGAACACAGCTAAAATTAAGTAAGAATTAAACCTAAATAAACTGAACTTATCTAACACGCTTAATTACTCTATACTTAGCAAGAGTTAACTATGTTTATATTAGCCTGCTTAGCTAAGGCAAGCTTTAATAAATTAATAAGTTTAGAGGCTGTAATATGTTAAGTTACATATATACCTTACTTTAACCTAGAGTTAAAGTAAGCTTTGTAATACATTTGCCCTAAATTTCAGAAATAAAGATTATAAAGCAAGTTAAGCTTAGAGCTAAGAGCTTTCTATTAATAGACACAATGTTGTAAGGTTAGAAGCAATTGTTAGTAATATTATCTCCTATGTAATTTGTAGTAACAGTCTCTTCTATTTCTATTAAGAGGGGGCTAGAGACACAAGCTTATTACATAACAGCGCTGTAGTAAGTAAAACCTCTTTATCTAGAGTTGTGGCCCTACGCAACTTAAAAGCTAGCCTAAGTTACTATAGCCTATTATTACCTTTACAAGGTCTAATAGTTTAGATTAATTTCTGCTAAATATGTCTACCTGCTCTCTGCTACCTGCAGTAATCTATGCTAAGAATATTGCCTTGCTCTATCTTCTCTATTTAGTTCTAGTTCTACCTTCTTGCAATAGAACCTACTAATCTCCAATTTGCTAAGAGAGCTATTTATTATCCTTTACCTAGGAGCAAATTTTAGCTAGTATATTAGCTTTCCTTTCTAGTACAAATAATTCTAACTATGTAATTGCGCTCTATATTAAGGAGAACTCTAAGTTGGCGTTATTAAATGTTGTGCTAGCTATTAACAGGACTAAGTAGGAAGATAGCAACAAGGTTCTCTAAGATCTAAAACAGAGTCTTAAGAAGATCTTAGCAATTCTGTTAGAGATTTTAGAAGGTATATTGTGCAAAGTCCTTTAAAGCTGCTATTATTAACTGTTGTAAGAATAGGATAGAAACTAAGCTATAGAATATTATGTCTTTAATTTAATAGCCTTATCTGCATAGGTAGATTACCTGTATTATCTATTTAAGGTATAGGTCTACTCTCTACAATCCTATTATAACATGTAGCTAAATTAGTTTTTGCCTAGAGCTATAATATTTAAACTTTGTTTACACCCCTTACTAGTTCTGCAGATGTATACGTAAACAAACATATTCTATTACTAGCTAGCACTATTTTTAAGACAGTAAAGGGAATAACAGACACAGGAATAGCCCTTATTAGCAGAATCTACAAAGATAGGGTTTTAATTAAGGAACTACATAGACATGTTAATATAGAACTATAGTGTCTAAGTTATTATTATAACTACTTTAATAAGCCTGCAGGCTGTGTTAGTTATAGTTCTTAGTATAATTAAAGCAGGTGTTAAGGAGAAGCTGTTATAGTACTATTTGCACTTTAACTAGCATAATTAGTCTCTCCTCTTTTTAAGATTTATCCTAACTTTATACATAATTTAGCTACTCTTCTATCTTTTCTTCTCTAATCTATTCCTGTTTATATGTAACATAGCTAAGATAGTAAGGAACCTGTATTGTAACCTTATGCGTAAGTATGCACTTTATAGTCTTTAGGTTAAATAGATCTTAGCAAGGAATAGCAAGGAAAAACCTGTAGGGTTGCTTCTTGCAACTATGTTATCCTAGAGCATCTAACTAATACAGAATTAAGCAATGCCTACAAATTCATTCTAGAATAGAACCTAGGTGGCATTGCTCTACCCTTAACTAAATTACTTCTTAACATATCTATAGTGCGCTAACACTTATACTAAATTTTTAAAACACCCCTAATCTTAATTAGCATAATATGTGACGCGCTCTGCATCCTATAGACAGAAACTAAGGCAACGTTAGAGAAAACTGCAGAAATCCTTAATGCTATTAAGACTAAATTCTACAACTAGCTCTAGTGCTAAAGCAGTTACTTGCTTATTATAGTGTAACTTAAGACAAAGACACGTACTGCGCAATATAGTATATAGGTAGCTAGATTAATTAATGCTTAATTTAGTAGCAGACTTTAGGCTATTATTGTTCTAAGTAGTCCTTGCAAGTCTATTTAAGCAACATATTAGCAGATTAGCAGTTAGGTAAATAGCTACTAGCAACTCCCTCTCCTTCTATAAGTCTGTAGGAATAATTACTTTTTGTTACTATATTATATTGTCTTTGCAGATGCATAGAACACAGTATACTAAGCACTGCTACAATCTTACTAAGAAGTCTAGCAACAAATTAGCATGTATAGAGTAAGCTAACTACTACTAAGTAGTAAGTAGTTTTATACTTTGCCTATTCTTATTAGTTAGCTCTAAACTTTGCTAAGATAACTGCTACTGCTTTAGTTTGCTAATAGTTTTCTATAACTATGTCTTACTTCTAGGCTAGTTTCCTCTTGCTTAGTTTTTTTGCTTATTTAGTAGTTAGTATAGTAACTTCTATAGAAGTAGGCAAGTTTATTAGCAGGCGTAAGCCCTATAATGCTTTTGCTTTAACACACATAATTTACTGCAAGATCCTTTAGTCTTGCAAGTAATCTTATTAGCTTAGGTTTTTAAGTAAGTGTAACTAGATACTGCTAGGAACTATATTATAGTATTTTATGCACGCACTTAATAATTGTAAAGAGAATAAGTAGCTATTTTAAGAAGATATACTGTACTTAATCTTGCTAACACTCTACACACTATGTAGTATTCTATCCTAGCCCTAGAATTATGTCTGTAGTATAGGCTAATAGACCTGTAATACCTTTACCTTATCTCTATCTAATCCTTGTGTATTCTTATAAGGTGTATTACTAAGTAGAGAGACACACTATGTTAGAGATGTTATAACAAGTAGCAAAGCTAGGCTAAGGCAGGCATGTAGCAGCGACTACCTCTAACTTAGTTAGCAATAAGTACTGTTCTAGCTATGTTATTACTATTAGAGTGATTATTTGTACCTTTTAGTTATTATAGCTAGGTAGGCAGAGTCTAGTCCTAATAAGAGACGCTAAAGGTTTAAACAGCTAACCTGTCTTAGGATAAGCAGATCTATAGAGTTGTTATATATTAATAATTTTTATAAAATTATTTTTATCTGCGTTAGTAGGCTCTAGCTATAGTTTTTACAGTGCTAATTATACTATTAATTATCCTATTAACGCTATAAAGCAACCTCTTTACAATACCTCCTTGCCTACTTACAAGCTAAGCAGTGTTCTAAGATCTTAGAATATCTAGGATAAAGTGTATTTAAGAAAGGTTATTTCTATAGTGTTTAGACATTACTATAATATAGGCGTAGGCATACTAAGACCTCTAAAGTATAGAGGAGGTAATCTCTGCTCTTAACTCTGCATGTTAACATAAGCGCCTTTATTAAGTAGCATCTTAACTACCTACTTATAGCCTCTCTATAAAGCTGCTTATAGTGTGTTACTATACTATCTACTCTATACATTAACCTTAGCGCCTTTGTTAAGTAGTATCTTAACTACCTGCTTATAGCCTTTAAGTAAAGCTGTAAATGCGTTCTCTTTGCCTTTGCTATAGATTAGTAGTAAGTAGACGCTAAATATACTAAACAGATAATACGCTCTATCTTCTTCTTCTATTATCTACTAATTTGCTGCCTATAAGAACTGCGTAGCAATGTTAAACCTAAACAGGTTACTCTCTAATAAAGCTTTAGTAGGGATTTCTGTAATCTTATATATAAGTTGCTTAAGTAAATCTTTATCACCTAGCTGCGCTCTGTCTTTAGAATAGAACTTAACAGAGTAGGGAGCTAGAAGTTCCTAAAGGGTCTAGCCTTAGTTAAACTACCTGCTCTGCCTAAACACAGACTTGCTATTACCTTTTAGAGTATTATTCTTAACATCTAAAAGGAAGACATAACACCTTTTAGCGTTCTAGTACTACTAGAATATAGAGTTAATTGCTTTTAATAGTTCTATGTTATTTGCCTTGTTAATGTAGCACGTGTCTACCTAGAAGTAGTCTAGACTATTACGCTTAGCTTGCTTAGCGCAGAAGAAAATCTTCTAGTATCTACTCTTAAGCTCTATATTAACATCCTTTATATCTCTATAGTTCTTAAGGTCCTTATAGGCTACCTCCTGCCCTTCCTAAGTGTGTGACAAGATCGCATAGAGGGGGATCTAATTGTTAAGCAAGTTGTTAGTCTAGCTAAGCCTCCTATTGCTTGCAGTGTATAGCAGTTGCATAGGATTATATGTACATCTATATGCACAAAGTAGAGAAGAGGGTCTAGGAGCTTTAAAGCAGGCTAGAGAAGTTAATAGTATATAGTAGCTTGCGCACGCTGTACATAGAGATTATACAATATATATATTAAGTCTGTTATAAGTGCTAGGCAGTTAATTGCTATATTAGAGGTTAAAGAAGTAGTCTTTATATGCTATAGTGCTAAACGCTGTTTGTTAAAGTAGGCTGCAGTTTAAGCACCTAGAGTTAAAGGCACAGCCTGCCTGCCTGCTAGGTAATATAAGGCTAGGCATACAGGCTTTACAACATATTTAGGCACTATTATATTAACACAATATTAATGCAGAGCAGGAAGGCAGCTTTTATCTAAGAGCGCAATGTAGTTGTGCAGAAAGCGCAATGTACAGGCCTACATAATAAGCAACATTAGATATTTATATAGCGTACTAATTACGTAAGGACTTAAGGACTCTATTACTCTCTAGCTGCAGGCTAGTAAGTAAGTAATAATAGGTGTTACTGTCTCTATAGACTGTCTTAAGCAATGCATCTAGCTAGACATAAAGCATTAAAATATAGATATTCTACTTCTTATTTTAAACATAAGTTAATCTTCTGCTATATTATGTGTTACTAATTTAATAATATGCAAGATAGAAATAAATTCTATATATATATATATTGTTTTACTAGCGCCCTTTAGGTCTCTAGCACTAACTATCTTAGACGTTAAAAAATAAGTGTAGCGCTTGTTATAGGCTAGAATTTATTCTTTATTACTTTGTTGCAATAACACGGCTGCAGTACCTAACATTGTAGGAATAAAGCGCTCTTGTTAGGTCTACCTTACAGATGTTAGAATCTAGACAGCTAGTACTAATTAGTTTAATTTTCTAATTTACCTTGCACTAACTTATACTTATTGTAAGATTAAGCTATAAATATATAACGCTAGAAAATTTTAAGCAAAACTACACAGCTAGATGTAAGCTCTAGACAAGCTATATTCTTACGCACTGCTCTTAACCCTAATTAATGCTTAGACAGAAGCTATAGGAAGCGTTGCTAGTTGCATAGTATCTACTAACCCTACAAGAAGATGTAAGAGGACTGTATTAGATGCTAAAGAAGTAACGTACCCTACAGGCGAGCTAGTTAACAGGCAAGTTAGTTACTTTTGCTAAGCCCTTACTACAGCACCTATTCTATAATAATGCCTTAACAACAACCTACTATTAACGCGTTAAAGGAGGCTTAGATACAGCTTGCGCTTTAAGCTCTTAAATAAGACGCAAATCTCTTACAGCAACGCGCTGCAGCTATCTATAGGGTGTCTTAAAGCACACTAAGCAACTAACGCATAGGATAACCTTTATAAGGCAATACTATGCCTAACTCGCAAGGGCTAGACAATCTAGAGGAGAAGGTAATTGTTAAACATATACTTAAGCTAGACGCGTAAGAATTTAGCCTACAGCTAGCAGATATAGCTGCTATAGCTAATTCTCTGCGCGCTAAGCGTAATCTAGGCTATATTAGTATAAACTAGCCTAGTACGTTTGTTAAGCGTTAGCTAGAGCTTAAAGTGAAGTTTAATTATAGGTACAACTATAAGCAAGCCCTCTGCAAGGATTTTAGGATTATCTAGAGCTAGTTTAACCTAGTAGCTAACATTAAAGCTAAGTATAGTATCTAAGATAACAACATGTACAACTTTAATAAGACAGGCTTTATAATAGGCTAGATCTCTTAAGGAGCAGTTGTTACAGCTTTAGAGAGACAAGGAAGGCCAAAGACAGTCTAGCTAGGCAACTAGAAGTAGACAACAGTTATATAGGGCATTAATGCTACTAGATAGGCTATTCTGCCCTTTATTATCTTTAAGGTGCGCTACTACCTTACTAGCTAGTACAAAGAGGAAGACCTGCTTTAGGATTAGGTTATTAGAGTCTCTGCTAACAGCTAGACTACTAATAAGCTTAGTCTTAAGTAGTTAAAGCACTTTAACGCGCATACAAAGGAGCGTACTATTAGTACCTACTGCTTACTAATTATTAATAGCTACAAGAGCTACAACTTGCTCTAATTCTAGCAATACTGTAAGGATAACAAGATTATAACTATATATATGCCTCCTTACTTATTACACCTCCTATAGCTACTTAATGTAGGCTGTTTTACTCCTTTAAAGCAGGCGTATAGATGCTAAGCCAAAATACTTATGTGTAACTAGATTAGCTACCTTACAAAGACTAAGTTCCTGCTATGCTTTAAAGCAGCCTACAATGCAGTATTTACTCCTAGCAATATCTAAGGAGGGTTTTAAGGTGCTGGATTAGTCCCCTTTGACCTAGAATAGGTTATAACAGCCCTTAATATAAAGCTTTAGACTCTAACACTACTACTGCCTATTAACAACAAGCTGTAGTAGTTGCAAACCCTAAGCAACACCTTAGAATTTAGGTTGCAATCTACTCTTGTAAAGACAAGGATTTAGAGGCATATAGATAGTTCTCCTATATTAATAGTTAAGGCGTTTAAGAAGGTATTAAAGGGGGCTGCAATTGTTGCGCACAAGCTAGTTTTAGCTTAATAGCAAATTAGTAAGCTTTAAGCAGCTAATAAGGCTGCTACACAACAGAAATTACACAAAAGAAAGCACATCTAGAAGGAAAGGACCCTAATAGTTAGAGATAGGCAGCGACTAGCAGCTCTAAAGGAGTTTAGGGCGCGTAGTGATAGAAAGAGAGTAAAGAAGCAGGTGCGCGCTTAAGAGGGTAAGCTAACCTAAAGGCGCTGCAGAAGGTGTAACTAGACTAGACATAACTTGCGAACATGTAAGACTAATGTAGAAGAGGTCTCTAAATAATATTCTACGCTGTATTACCTTCTACAAAGCTAAAGTGTAGTGTTTTAGGCCATAATAGAGTAGGTTTTAGTAGGGGCTTAGCAAAAGTAACTAACTTGCCTGTTAACTAGCTCGCCTGTAGGGTACGTTAATAGCACAATTAAGGGTAATAATAAAGATATATTGCCTACATTAGTGTAAAGGGCCTAGCTATCTAATAAGAAGGCTACTGCTAAGACTGTAGAGGGATAAAATTCTATTATACTGTAACATGTCCTTATCACTACCTCCTATAGCTATATTGTGTTGTCCTAGGATACTAACACAACTAGTTGCCTATCTAGTAAGAAGGCTACTGCTAAGACTATAGAGGTGTAGCCCTCTAGCAATGTCTAGTAAGAAGGCTTCTACTAAGACTATAGAGGAATAGCCCTTTAGCGTACTATACTAAGTCCTTATTGCTACTTTCTATAGCTGTACTGTAGCGTCTAAGGATGCTAACACAACAAGCTACCTGTTTAGAAAGAGAACTACAGCTATAACTTATAAGGAATAGCCCTCTAGCGTGCTATAATATGTCTCTATTACTGCCTCCTATAGCTGTACTATGTTGTTGTTAGATGCTAATATAACTAGTTACCTATCTAGCAAAAAGACTACTGTAAGGAGCTAACCTCTAAGGGAATTTGCTAGTAGAATACAA
The DNA here is from genome assembly GCA_004335155.1 of Ascochyta viciae. Taxonomy (NCBI): domain Eukaryota; kingdom Fungi; phylum Ascomycota; class Dothideomycetes; order Pleosporales; family Didymellaceae; genus Ascochyta; species Ascochyta viciae. Next base: position 20,035 of record SATY01000666.1, read on the forward strand.
GATAGATTTAATAGAGAACAACCTCTGCTCTAGAGGTTGCAGAGTTTTTATAACCTTATTTTAAACATTTTAGCTCTGTAATAGGGCTCTAGTCTATGCTAAGAGTGTAAGCTAGAGTACTACTAAGGCAGTGTACACTAAGGAACTAGTACCTAGGCCTAGCCTATTATAGTACCTTTCTACTTATTTCTTATTTATTAGTGTGTATCTTAGTTAAAACAACTCTATTGCCTACTCTCTACTTTCTCTATTCTCTGTTGCACTACCTTCTAAGCCTACACACCTTCCTTTTAAGACCCTACTACTATCTA
>SATY01000667.1:0-20334 GCA_004335155.1 Ascochyta viciae
CTAACCTCTGAGGGAATTTGCTAGTAGAATACAAGATGGATTTAATAGAGAACAACCTCTAGGGCAGAGGTTGCAGAGTTTTTATAACCTTGTTTTAGACATTTTAGCTCTGTGACGGGGCTCTAGTCTATGCTAAGAGTGTAAACTAGAGTACTGCTAAGGCAGTGTACGCTAAAGAACTAGCACCTAGGCCTAGCCCATTACAGTAGGCTATTAATTAGCCTACAGGGCTGCTAAAAGCTTATAGGCCTTAGAGAGGGCAAGTAGAAGGCTATACATATTAATAAGCAATTAACAGATAAAAGAGAGGGAAGATTACTTACTAGGCGTTATAGTTGTGCCTAGAGGCGCAGCGCTAGCAGCAAGAGCTACTACCTAAGTAATTAAAGCACTACCTGTCTAAACAACTAGCAATAGCACTATTAATACACCCTAGGTAGGACTTACTGCGCTAGGCTGTTTAGGCGCTATAGGCGCTAGAGGTGAGAGCAGGGAGTAAGGACGCTATGTGCTTATTAGAGCTAGGAGGAGGCGGCAACAGCGTGCGAGGGGGCAAGGGCGAGCAGGGCAGTAACGCGGAGGGAGAGCGGCAGCAATAGTAATAGCTAGCAAGGTAGCGAGCCTAAGGGAGAAGCCAGCAGTGAGCTTAGAGAGCTTAAGGAGGAGGAGACAACAAGCAAGGCAAAGCGCGAGCGGGCAGCAGAGCAGGCAGCAGAGCAGGTAGCAGACATAGCAGCAGTGTACACCTACTACATAGCAGAGTATTTCTATAGGTATTAGCGTTTAAGCAGTAGATATAGGTGTAGATTAATTATAGAGTACTAACCTTAACTATAGCTTAGAGTTATACTAAAACAAGAAGGTAGAATACGCAACAGTTTAGCGTTATAAGAAGCTTACTTAATAATTCCTTAGCATATGTAATACACACTTTAACAAAAACAGTGTAAGCTTCTAAATAGGCAAGTCTTATATACTTAACTTACCTAGAGGGTGTGTTGTAATATTACTAAACGCTAGATCTACTTACTAGAAGCTTAGCTTACCTAGATCTACTCTAACCAAGGTTAGGCTAACTTACTAATAGATTTAAAATCTTTTCTTACTTATGCTATGTATATAACAGGTAGATTGTCTATATTAGGTATTCTAAGCGATTAGCTAATAGGAGCACGGGACGCTTAATAAGCATATAAATAGTAACCTAAGTAAACACCTATATATAAATCAATGATCTATCTCCTAGTTATTCCTAAGATCGTTATCTAACAACACTAACAATTTCTAATATAGATAATTAACCTGTTATATACATTGTTTACGCAAGAAGAGATTTAAATCTATTATTAAGTTAGCCTAACTTTAGGTAGAGTAGATCTAGGTAAGCTAAGCTTCTAGTAGGTAGATCTAGCGTTTAGTAACGTTGTAACGGAAAAAAATAGTAGGTTAACTAGTATATATAAGAGTACTAAGAAGTGTAAAACTAGTATATTCTTCTACATAGTAGAACAAGTAGGTATTTAACTAAGTAAGTAAGAGAAATAAGAGAAGAATAAGAGTAGAAATCTAACTAACTACCTAATCACCTACCTATCTACCTATCTACTTAAGAAATAAAATAAGATGTTTGTTTAAAAGTAGTAACGTACTCTACGGACAAGTTAGCTATATAGGCAAGTTAGCTACTCTGCTAAGACTATACTAACATTCTACCTTATAACACAATAACTTAACAACAATATAAATCTAAGCCCTTGAAAGAGGCTGCAATATAGCTTACGCTCTAGGCTCTTAAACAAGATGTAAGCCTTACTATACAATGCGCTGTAGCTATATATAACGCGCCTCGCAGCACACTATATAATTAATACATAGAACAACCTACACAAGCTAATTATATGCTAAATTAACAGAATATAGATTAGACTAAGGAGGACATAATTGCTAAGTACATCCTTAAGCAAGACACGTAAGGATTTGCCTCTTAGCTAGCTACTATAGCTAATATACGCTAGCAAATGGGTACAGCGTACTACAGGGTATAGTAGGAGTAGAGTAGAAGCTGCACAGACTAGTAGTAGGAGTAAGGTAAGAGCTACACAGACTAGTAGTAGAGGTAGAGTAGAGGCCGCACAGGCTAGAAGTAGGTATAGGGTAGGAGCTGCACAGGCTAGAGGTAGGTGTAAGGTAGAGGCTGCATAGGCTAGTAGTAGAGGTAGAGTAGAGGCCGCACAGACTAGTAGTAGAGGTAGAGTAAAGTAGAGTAAAGTAAAGGTTAGTAGTACACTTATCTTAGTTCTAGTATTAAACATGTACAACTAATATAAGTAGTAAAAGTTCTAGGAGAATAGTGTAAAGTAAGAGATAGTTATTATAGCTATCTATTAGAGTTTTAGTAAGAGATAGTTATTATAGCTATTTATTACAGCTATAGGAAGAGTAAGAGATAGTTACAATAGCTATTTATTATAGTTATAGAAGAGGTAGTTATAACAGCTATTTATTATAACTATAAATCTAGGATTTACTAGTACTGCATTAGCTTAGCTCTTTTCTAAGGTCTTACTTCTTGCTAAGATAGTGTTACTAGAGCCTTATCCTTAGCACTACTACTATTATCTTCTACCTCTACAACCTCTTTATCTTTACTAGTACAATTGTTTGTATCTTTACTTAAATAAATCTTTATATCTTTACTAGGGCAATCCTCTGTATCCGCACTAGGACAAGTAGGTAGCTTAAAAAGATCTACTACCTTATCTATTTTAGGGCCTGCTTCTTCCTTCTCTCGCTCTTGCTGCTGCGCTAGAGAGAAAGAATCCTTAAGAATTATAATCTAGTATATCTTTATAGCCTTAAGCCTATGCTATTAATCCCTAATTACATCTCTTGCAGTTTTAAACACTTGCTTAACTCCTACTTTTATAAGTAGTACTGCAAGTACATCTTTTGCTACACAAGTAAGTTGTAGGTAAGTTACAGCATTCTTCTCCTACTATTCTAGCAGATTAAAGTCTTCTACTAGTTAAATAGGAGGAGTGCTAAGATAGGCCTTACCTTCCTATTAAGTTTAACACGCATCCTTGTTAGATAAACCTAAACTTAAAAAGCTCCTGTTAGCCTACTAGGTAGTTGTTGCTAGCCTTTAGAACTAATTATTTTCTTTAAATTGCTAAGTAGGCGTGTTTTATGCTACTATAGAGCTACTAGGGCTAACACTGTTATAACGCGCTATATAGTTAAAGAATTAGTCTTAGTATATATATTTGTCTTAGGGGGCCTAGAATTCATCCTAAGTAGATAGTTAGTAGAGAACTGTAATAACTAACTATAATAACTTTACTTTATACGCAGTAAGCTTCTGTGTTAGATCTAAGAGAGTTGTACAGTTAAACAAGAAACCTTAACTCTTGCCTGTCCTTAAATAGTACTTAGACAGTTTTGTAGTACCTATTTCTGCAGCTACCTTTACAACTCTAAGCTATTCTAAGTTATTAGATTAACTAAAGTTGTTACTAACCTTATAGATTATCTATTCTAGGTAATTAAACAGTTAGTTGTATATTATCTAGATATATTAAATTTATAGTCTAAGAGTCTTCCTTAGAGCATTAGTTACTTATTTAAACTGTTGTAGCATTTTTGTAACAGCCTAAAGGTGCTGCCACTTAGTTGCTGCAAGTTAAAGTTTCTTAAGATCTTTAAAATTAGCTTCTGCTCTCTTAGTATAAGTGGAAGCAAGTTCTTTGCAACTAGTAGCCTTAAGTGCAATTTCTTGCTCTAGCTATTTATTAATATAAGGCTAGAGCTTAAGTGCACACTTACAAATATTATATATAGAGTTCTACCTAGTCTTAACATCTTAGATAACTAAAAGTTGTTAATTTGCTAGTAAATTACTCTGCAGTGTAAGGAATCTCTTAAATTATTATAGTAAAATGTCTATTGCAATGCAGATAGCTTAGATCTAGGTAGCACTTAGAATGTAATAAATGTATATAATAAAGAATAAATACCTTGCAAAGAGAGTTTACAACAGATATACTCTTAGTAATTCCTTAAATATAACGTCTCTGTAGTCTTTCTACATTCTCTATCTCTTCTAGTACATTAAGCTTAAGATGTAGTATAATGTCTTGCACAATAAGGTTAATAATATATATAAGACAAGAGACAGTGTTCTCTTCTTTGTTCTAAGTAATATTGCGCTCTTTTAGTAAGCCCTGTAAGGTCTATATTAAAATGCTATTATTACTTACATTGTTGCAACTAACACCTAACAAACATCTTAATATTTTAGTTCTCTACAGAAATTAGAGAACTTGCTATGCTATAGAGGAGCCTATATATTTTCTTCGCATTAGAATAAAGTCTAAAAGAACTTCTTATAGTTTCTAGCTCTTATTAATATAGTAGCCCTTAATAGCAAGGAAACTTAGGTAATAACTTATTGTCTAGACGTCCTATGCAATAGACAGTTTAGTACTTAATCTAAGATCCTAGAGAAGTCTGTCTTTAGCAGCCTTAAACTAAGCTTAGAACATCTAGCTAAATTTATAATAGGTAATTATTACAGCCTCTAGCCTAAGGAAGAAGATAAAACGTTAGAAAGTTGGATACTCAACTGCTTAAATAGCGACATTGTTGTTAATAACAAAGCAAACAAGCTATTCTTCTAAGGCTAAATAAGAGTATCTTAGAATAGAGAAAGACTAATTCTAGTTTCTTTAGCGTATAGTGTGTGGACGTGATTAAAGGTCTAGTAAAGCATAAGTAGGACTTTTAGTTTCTCTATAGGCTTAAGTTTTAAGGTGCTAAAGCAGGTGTTTTGTCCTAATAGCTTTTAGAGCTAGGTGCTAGAGTGCTTAGCTACAGTTATAATAGTAAACGTGTAGGTAACTATCTTCTATCTTAGCAGCTTCTCTATAGTGCTTCTAGACTTTGCTAAAGTAAGATAAAGTATCCTAATTTAGTTTTCTGCTAGTAGGATTGCTTCCTTACGTTGTGCTTCCTTACCACTTATCTTAGGCTGTAAGTCGCTCTTAGTAATCTAGGTCTGTAGAACGTCGCCGCTTAAGTAGAGATACTAGACTTAGAAAAGCACCTTTAATAATTTACTAAGCTAAAAAAGTATAAGACAAAAGAATTTTAGGTAGGCTAGGTAGAGAGGACCCTAAGTTTAGAGATAGTGATAACATGTATATAATAAGAAGCTGTGAGAAATTTGCGTAATAAGCTTAGAGGTGAAAAAGATGTATAAATCACTTTTTAGCAGGGCTAGAAAGGAAGCTATAACTCTAGGGATGTAATCTCTAAAGAAAGCGCTAGTAATTATCTGCAGAACAAGAGCTAACTATAGATTTAATTTACTGTACTAAGTTGTTAGTTAGGTAGAGATAAGGAAATTTAAAGATAGAGATGTCTTAGAAGTCTATACAATAGGCATTAGATGTGTTAATTAGCTGTAATACTAGGCTATAACGCTAGAGGCATATTTAATCTTAGTTACTCTTTATCTCTATCTCTATCTTGTTATTATTATTATCTGCCTTATCTGCCTTATCTGCCTTATCTGCCTTATCTATTGCTTAGTAGTACTGCTTATTAGTCTTATACTCATTTAGCATAGACTAAAAGTACTCTTTAAGCTTAGCATTAGATTCTTTAATCTCCTCCTTACACTTATCTTTGTTAGTAGCTGCAATATACAGGCAGTGGCCTGTAAGCTAAATATTACTATCTATCCTATCTAAGAGATCTAGAGGATTAATTTCCCTAATATAATTAGTAAGTAGATATAATAATAAGATGTAATAACTTACTCCTAGTTGTTATTAGTTACAATTGCTATGATCTTAGGCAATATCTAATCTTAGAAGGCAATCTACTCTTCTTTCTCTTCCTTGCTCTTAAAAGTATTACTTGTAAGCTTCTAAAGACCCTGCTTATACTCTTATTAAAGTAGCTTCTTAAGCACAGCGCCTTTACAAAAAAGCTATTTTTCGCCTTAGCCTTAGGTTTAGGGAGTGTTGCTAGTTGCTAGCTTATCTGTAGCAACTTATACATAGTTGCTAAGAGCTATCTAGTATGCACAAAGATTAATTTCATGCTCTAAACTATTCTACTTCTTATAGACAGCCTCTAGCTTGTTTTAAAGCTACTTAGCTATTTAGAGTTAGTACACGTTTGTAATAAAAAGCTGTAATAACTTACTACTAGTAGACAACTTAAAGCGTTGCTGCGTAACATCTTCCTTAGCCTTAGCTACTATTGCAGCTTGTGTTTCAAGAGCTGCTAACTAATAAGCTAGAAGTTATTGCAACTTTGTCCTAGCTTAGAATTTTGCTAACTAGTTAGCATCTTTTGCCTTCTTAATAGCTAACTTCTCTCTAGTAAGGCTTGCAGCTCTGTCTCTCTGCTAAATTGCGTGGGTACTATTACTAAGTTTACCTTTAAACAGGACTGTAGTGCTAATCTTTTAGCTAGCAGATTTAGCTTAGCCTTAGGAGTTAAGGACATAATTAATCTTATTCTCTTAAGAGTAGAAACCCTAGTATTATTAGCGCTATCTATTATAATAGGCTGTAATAACTACCTAGATAAGCTTATTTTACTCTTTAGGAGTGAAGCTAGCTAGCATACAAGTGCCTATAGTAATTGCTAAAGTTGTTATCTCTTCTTCCTTCTCCTTTTTAATATCCTTAGGCTTAAGATCTATAGTGCTAACTATAATAGAGGCCTGTAATAACATAGTGCTTACGCAGAAGCAGTAGAGTAGTGTAGTAGTATAAGAGTATAGCAATATTAGTACTTATGTTATAGTACTAGCAAGCTCTAAGTAAGTGTGTTTTGCTAGATAGCACGTAATTAAGCCCTCCTTATCCTCCTAGCGCTAACGTAATAGTATCGTTTTGTTATAGTTATAACATTGCGCATATAGCTTTAATCTTAATATACTTAGTAGTAAGTTATTACAGTCTTTTATTATATTTAGTTACTAATCCTACTATAGCTTTGCCCTTTAAGAAATCTATTAATGCTAGAAGTCTACTAACATAATTATTCCTAAGTTAGCATTCTTACACCTAGTTTGTGAAATTGCTATAGACTTTAAAAATTATTTGCAGTTTAGACCTATAGCCTTAGAAGCTATTTAAGAAGCTGCAGAATCCTTTCTTGTTAGTATCTTTAAAGGTATGTAAAAGCTCTACACTAGGAAAATGTAGCTAATACAAATAGATGTTAACTTAAATGCTATTTATGCTAAGTAGGTTACTGTAATAAGCAAGGATGTAACTCTAGCTAGGCAATACTATAAAAAGCTTCTTGCTAGAATTCTTTAATTAGTTTATGCTTATATATAGGTATTCTAGGTTCTTATACAATTAGATTGTTTAATATATACACTTATATATAATCTATTATTGCTTCTATAATGAATGTATATAATAAATCTTTAAACCTTACACCCTAAATTAGAAGTAAAGAAGCAGCTTTTTAGGTATATATATACTATTACGTAATGTACCTAATCTCTACTGCTAGTCTGTGCAGCTTCTACTCTACCTCTACTACTAGTCTATGCAGTCTCTACCTTACACCTACTTCTACTATATATAGACTCTACCCTACACCTACTTCTACTATATATAGACTCTACACAACTCTAACCCTCTTAGCAGGAGGTTAGCGTAGGTAGAGATTAGGTAGGGCTAGGGTACTTCACGTAATATACCTAACCCCTACCTAGACCGTACCCATTTGCTAGCCTAAGCTAATATAGCTAATTCTTGGCATGCTAAGCGCAATATAGGCTATATAAGCACAAACTAGCCTAATACGTTTGTTAAGCGCTACTCTAACCTTAAAGTAAAGTTTAATTATACGTATAACTACAAGAGAGCCCTCTGTAAGGATCTAGAGATTATTAGGAGCTAGTTTAGGCTTGTAGCAAATGTTAAAGCTAAGTATAGCATCTAGGATAATACTATATACAACTTTAATAAAACAGGCTTTATAATAGGCTAGATATTAACAAAAGCTTTTGTTATAGGCTTAGAGTGTTAAGAATAACTAAAGGCAGTGCAGCAAGACAACTAGGAGTAGATAATAGTTATACAAGGCATTAAAAGCATAGAATAAGCTATTCTATTCTTTATTATCTTTAAAGGCTGCAACTACCTCTTTGCCTAGTACAAAGAGCCTAATCTGCCTTACAACTAGGTTATTAGAGTCTCTAAGAACAAATAGACTACTAATAAGCTTAGTCTAGACTAGTTAAAGCACTTTAATGTCTATATAAAGACGCGCACCTAAGAAGTGCACTAGCTACTCTTTATTAACAGCTACAAGAGCTATAACTCTCTTAACTTCTAACAATACTATAAGGAAGCAAATATTATTACATTCTATATAATTCTACACTTATTACACCTCCTGTAGCTACTAGATGTAGGCTATTTTGCCCCTCTAAAGAAGGCGTATAGGCGCTAAGCTAAGAATCTTATACATAACTACATTACTTATATTACTAAAACTAAGTTCTTACTATGCTTTATAGGCGCTTATAAGGAGTTATTCTCTTCTAGTAATATCTAAGGACGGTTCTAAGGCGCTAGACTAGTTCTTTTTAAGCTAGAATAGGTTATAATGCCAGTGTTTGGGCCAGCGAGGCTAGTTCTAATAATTTTGAAATTTTAATTGTAAAATCTAAGTAATATAGTAGCTAGATAGCTTAGTAGCTTAGTAGATCTAAAGTGTAGCTTTATTAAACTTTCCCTTCTAATCAGTATTTAGAAGTTTAGCCTATTAGCTAATATAGTTTTTTAAACTTTAAAGTAAGTGTTTTAGTAAAACTATACTTTAGTATTTAAAAAATTAGTAGTATAAGTTATATGATTTAATTATTGTAAAGACGCACAACAAATAAGGGTATAAAATAAAAAGTAGTAACTAAAACAAGCCTAGTTCTTCTACTTGTAGCACAAAAAATGTAACATATATGTTAATAAAATATCTTAGTAGATTTAGTGTACACGTCTTGCGTAAACCTAATAACAAGTAAGTTAAACAATAAGTAACTTAATAAGTTAAACACTAACTAACTCTAAAGTCTAAGTTAATAACAAACTGTAGTAGAAAAAGCTTAACGCCTACTAAACAGTTGTGATTCCATTGCAAACCAAACATTCTTAGCAGAATAAGAGGCATTATAGGCAACAACCCCTTAACTAGAAAGTAGCTAATATTGCAAGAAAAGTTTGCAACAGGCCTACATAGTTAATATCTATAATTCTATAAAGTCTGTCTGTGCTAGTGTCCTAGACTTAATTGTATTCTTTAACTATCTGCTTTAAACGCAGTATATATAATAAACTAACAACTCTACTACTATTATAAGCTTTTATTATAAGCACTAACCTCTAGTTTGCAACTAAGACCTAAACTACTACAACCTTGACTATGCAAAAATCTGCCTTAAGTACATCTAATTAGTGCCCTTGCGCCTATTAGCAACTATGCGTTTCGTTAGCAATGTAGCATTAATTACATCTAACCCTTTCTTATTAATAGCATCCCTTACATTAAATATAATATTAATAAAGCAATAAGGGTGTATGTGTTTAGTTAGAGCGTTTTATTAGCCCTTCTAACAACACTACAGCAGGCTATACATATAGCAAGACATAAAAGAGTCTAGTCCTATCTAGCTTAGAGAGGCGTTAGGGCGTTAGGGCGTAGGCTAGCCTCTTATATAGCTTAGTCTTCTAAGCTAGTATATTAATTATCTATCTAGACAACTAGTTAATCTAGTTGTCTTGTACCTGCTTTTTAACCAAATGGTTGAGAAATAGATATCTTTTACTAGGCCTTGCCTAGACTGTTACAGACAGATTAGCACTATCCTACACATACTACAGGCGCTAGGAACTTTTAAGAGCTAGTCTTTTGTCTAAGGGGGTGTAGAGAGTCTAGAAGGGATAGAGTAGCTTAGGTTGCTGCTTCTAAGGTAATCTGTAACAAATTTTTAAGCAAAAAGGAGCAAGTTAGGGACGTAGAGATAATCGCTAGCTAGGCATAGCTTTAAGGGTTAATTGTTTTTTAGTTGTATGTTGTTATTTAGATAAACTAGCTTTAATACAGATGCACTTTGCTGTAAGAAAGGAGATATAAATAACTATCTTTATGTTTTAGTTAGACTTAAAATTAATAATATGTTTTATTAAAGAACTGGTGCTAATTAATACCCTTGTGATAGTGCTGGTTTGTGGCGCAGATAAGTGCCTTCTCAAACACTAGTCACAAAATCAAAACACAAAACAGCCAACAGCTAAAGTATAAATGATATAGAATAAGAAATCTAAAAGTAAGTATAGTTTATAGACTGTATACCCTTAATAGTTCTAATATAATAAGTAAACAATTATAGCTTCTTAAAAGTTAAAACTAAGTTTTTAAGTTTATAGCTTTTAATTATACTTCTTTATACTAGTTAAAGAATATAGTATAAATATACGTTTCTATTCCTTAGTTTCTACTTGTATCTTTACTAAAAACTTAAAATTTGAACTAGCTACTAAAAGCCTATAACTCTTACTTCTAGTACTATAATAGATTATTACTTAGCTAGTTTAAGTTCTATAGAATACTACTAGAAAATAACTTTAATAAGTTATAATCTTTCTTTAATATAAGTTTTCTAGTTTACTGGATTACCTATTTATATATTAACTTGTTTACTACTTTAGTACTATACTACTATACTACTTTACTACTTTACTACTTTACTACTTTACTACTTTACTACTTTACTACTTTACTACTTTACTACCTTACTACCTTACTATTACTTTACTTGTTAATTTTTTTTAATGGTTTAGCAGTATACTAGTATAGTAGTATAAAAATAAGTGTTTAAGAAATCTTTAACTTAGTAGCTTTATATTCTACAAGTTAAATAGTAAGCTTAAATAAGTAATTCTATATCTTATAATAATTTTTAGATCTAGCTAATAATAAGTACTATTCTAGCTATAGATTACTTTTTAGAGTAATTATAACGTACCCTACAAGCAAGCTAGTCAACAGGCAAGTTAGTTACTTTTGCTAAGCCCTTACTACAGCACCTATTCTATAACAATGCCTTAATAACAACCTACTATTAACGCGTTAAAGGAGGCTTAGATACAGCCTGCGCTTTAAGCTCTTAAACAAAACGCAAATCTCTTACAGCGACGCGCTGTAGCTATCTATAGAGTGTCTTAAAGCACACTAAGCAACTAACGCGCAGGACAACCTTAACAAGGCAATACTATGCCTAACTCGCAAGGGCTAGATAATCTAGAAGAGAAGGTAATTATTAAACATATACTTAAGCTAGACGCATAAGGATTTAGCCTATAGCTAGCAAATGTAGCTGCTATAGCCAATTCTCTGCGCGCTAAGCGCAATCTAGGCTATATTAGCATAAACTAGCCTAGTACGTTTGTTAAGTGTTAGCTAGAGCTTAAAGTGAAGTTTAATTGTAGGTACAACTATAAGCAAGCCCTCTGCAAGGATTTTAGGATTATCTAGAGCTAGTTTAACCTAGTAGCTAACATTAAAGCTAAGTATAGCATCTAGAATAAGAACATATACAACTTTAATAAGACAGGCTTTATAATAGGCTAGATCTCCTAAGGAGCAGTTGTTACAGCTTTAGAGAGACAAGGAAGGCCAAAGATAGTCTAGCTAGGTAACTAGGAGTAGACAATAGTTATATAGGGCATTAATGCTACTAGATAGGCTATTCTGCCCTTTATTATCTTTAAGGCGTGCTACTACCTTACTAGCTAGTACAAAGAGGAAGACCTACTCTAGGATTAGGTTATTAGAGTCTCTGCTAACAGCTAGACTACTAATTAGCTTAGTCTTAAGTAGTTAAAGCACTTTAACGCGCATACAAAGGAGTGTACTATTAGTACCTACTACTTACTAATTATTAATAGCTATAAGAGCTACAACTTGCTCTAATTCTAGTAATACTGTAAGGATAATAAGATTATAACTATATGCATGCCTCCTTACTTATTGCACCTCTTATAGCTACTTAATGTAGGCTGTTTTGCCCCTTTAAAGCAGGCGTATAGACGCTAAGCCAAAATACTTATACGCAACTAGATTAGCTACCTTACAAAGACTAAGTTCCTGCTATGCTTTAAAGCAGCCTACAATACAGTATTTACTCCTAGCAATATCTAAGAAGGGTTTCAAGGTGCTAGATTAGTCCTCTTTAACCTAGAACAGGTTATAACAGCCCTTAATGTAAAGCTTTAGACTCTAACACTACTACTACCTGTTAACAACAAGCTGTAGCAGTTGCAAACCCTAAGCAACACCCTAGAATTTAGGTTGCAATCTACTCTTATAAAGACAAGAATTTAAAGGTATATAGATAGTTCTCCTACATTAATAGTTAAGGCGTTTAAGAAGGTGTTAAAGGAGGCTGCAATTGTTGCGCACAAGCTAGTTTTAGCTTAACAGCAAATTAGTAAGCTTTAAGCAGCTAATAAGGCTGCTACATAACAGAAATTACACAAAAGAAAGCGCATCTAGAAGGAAGAGACCCTAATAGTTAGAGATAGGCAGCAACTAGCAGCTCTAAAGGAGTTTAGGGCGCATAGTAATAGAAAGAGGGTAAAGAAGCAGGTACGCGCTTAAGGGGGTAAGCCAACCTAAAGGCGCTGCAGAAGGTGTAACTAGACTAGACACAACGCGCAAACATATAAGACTAATATAAAAGAGGTCTCTAAATAATATTCTACGCTGTATTACCCTCTACAAAGCCAAAGTGTGGTGTTTTAGGCCATAATAGGGTAGGTTTTAGTGGGGGCTTAGCAAAAGTGACCAACTCGCCCGTTAACTAGCTTGCCTGTAGGGTACGTTACGTACCTTTTAGTTGCCTTAGCATAGTAGGCAGAGCTGTGTCCTAATATTATAATTACTCTAATACCTAAAGTGTATGTAAGAGTATGCGTAGATTAAATATAGGTTTAAGTCTAGAGGTAGTTATAGTGTAATTGTAGGCAAAGTCTCCTAACATTATTAATCCTAGGTTTAACTTACTAGGTCTAATACCTTGTATATTAGGTTATTGTACCTCGCATAGGTCTAGAGTCAGCTAAGCTAGCCTAGAATAGGCTAAGAGCAGGCATATGTGTTTAATTACAGTGCTATTACTGTTGCTGCTAGAGGGTCTAGTACTAGGTACTCTTTAGGCCTAGGTCAGGCCCTGTTAAAAGAAGGGGATATCGTTAAATCTAGCTAATAATAAGTACTGTTCTGGCTACAGATTACTTATTAGAGTAATTATACGTACCTTTTAGTTACTTTAGCACAGTAGGCAGAGCTGTGTCCTAACAATAATAGTACAGAGTAACCTATCTTTACTTATTTAAAGTGCTTAACTTTAGTCTATACTTTTTAGCTATATACTTATTTAGCTAGTAACTATTTTATAAAAAAACTTAAATTACTTTTAAATTTCAAAAAGCTTCTTAGTTTATTAGCTGTAATGGGCTAGGCCTAGATGCTAGCTCCTTAGTGTACACTGCTTCGGCAGTACTCTAGCTCGTACTCTTAGCATGGACTAGAGCCTTGCCATAGAGCTGAAATGTCTAAAACAAGGTTATAAAAACTCTGCAACCTCTGCTTTAGAGGTTGTTCTCTATTAAATCCATCTTGTATTTTACTAGCAAATTCCCTTAGAGCTTAGCTCCTTCCAATTAGATTTAATTACTAAACAAGAACTAATAAGTAAGATGTTTAACAACGCTGCTAGGCGTCTAGGTATATATAGCATTGAGCTGTGCACTAGTAACAACAATTAATTAAACATTAGGACTAAACTCTAGAACCTCGCTACCTTATTAGTACTAGAGGGGTAGTAGAATAAGCTACTTGCTTATGTACTAGAACGCCTAACTACCTATCTATTATAGGCAACCCTACCTAAGGCTGCAGTAACTATTACTAACAATAAGACCTACCCTACTACAGACCCTTACTAGGACCTATAAGGGGAAGACATAAGCAAAACTATACAAAGATTAGTTAAAGCTTAGGTCTAAGCCTACGTTGCATCTATAAGGTTACTAAACTATATTACAACACCCTCTACCTCTACACAAGCAATTAACAACAAGCTAAGCAAGACTATAAAGTTACCTAATATAGGCAAGTTTAGTAGCAACTAACATGCATATAGGATGTTTAAGTCCTAGATAAAGAATAAGCTAAAGTCTATAGGAGACTAAGAAGCTGTTCTAGAAGTTGCCTACATGTTTAATAGGCTAGAAGAACAAGCTGCGCAGGTTAGCTTGTTATAAAAGAATTATAACTTAATAGGTACAACTAATTAGTTCTAGGACTTCTTAGACAAATAGTACAAAGACTCCTTATTTAAAGAGCATTCCTAATAGAAGCTCTAGACTATTACTATAAAGAAAAGCAACTAGAGTGTTAAGGCTTTCAATGTAGAGTTTATCTAGCTAGCCTATAACGCTGCTAAAGAGGACAACATAAAGAATCTTAAGACTAGGTATATATCTACACTCTATCTAGACTTCTAGGACAAAATAGTGTTAGTAGACATTTGAGACAACTAGGATCTCTAGAGCCTTATAGCTAGAGTTTTAGCAGTAGAGGTTAACCTTTATAGGTCTAAGGCACTAATAAACAGCGCCTTTAGACAACAAACACAAAGGACAAATCTAAATAGTATAGACTAGAAACCTACTAAGGCCTACTTTAAGAAGATTAAGTTAGACAACTAACAGTAAGCAGAGTAGTAGACTTAAAAAGTCTTAGATTAGTAGAAGGCTGCTAACGTCTGTTTAAGATATAGAAAGAAGAGCTACTACATAGATAGAAATAAGTTAGCTCTAGCTAGGAGACTAAAGAATGTCTAGGTTAAGAGCACAATTACTAAAGTGTCTAAGAACAATAACTTAAATAACAAAGGTTTAGAAAACTAGAAACTCCTATTTAAAGGCGTAAATAGAGGTTAGGAAGAGAGATTGTGAAAAGAACAGAACTATACTAAAAGTTCTACTAATAGTAGCTAGATAGTATGCCTATATTACTGCATGTAATAGTATAGGACAACACTATAGCATATGTATTAATTAACACTAGGTGTTTAATATATAGCATAGTCTCCTCTAAGTTTATATTATAAAACAATCTTTAACGCACTCCTACATATAGACAAAAAGTATTAGGCATAACTAAGAAAGTAACCTAGGTAACTAATGTTATAAGAATAAAGATTAATAATAATAGCTATAGAGAAACTCTCTAGGCATATATACTAGATAGGAAAAGAGAGTACAACCTTATCTTAAGAAGACTATAGATAAACAAGAACAAAGTTACTATAACACTAGCTAAGAAAACATTATTTATTTACTCCTTACAGATATAAGTAAGAAGCAAAGAAGGCATTTGTCCTATCGAATTACCTAAGCCTATTAGCCTAGAGTTGTACTAGGCGCTAAGAAAGAGGTCTAAGATAGACTAAAACATAGAACTGTTTGCTGCATTAATAGCAGACATTTAGAAGGCTCTAAAGAAGAAGGAGCTAATAGACTCCTAAGACCTCCTCTTGGAGTTTCTAAAGGATAAGTTTAGAACATTTATAAAGAAGAAAGTAGACAAGCTAGCGCCTTACTACAGTCCTAACATAGACTATACAATTAAACTAGTTAAGCAAGATAGTAAAGCTGCAACAGTACTATAAGGACTGCTATACAATATATCTTATAAAGAGCTCCTAGTGCTATAATAATAGCTTACTAGCTACTTAGACAAGGGCTTTATCTAGGTTAGTAAATCTAGTGCTTCCGCCCTAGTGCTATTTATTAAGAAACTAGGCAGAGGCCTCTAGTTTTGTGTTAGTTATTAAGCCCTAAACATAATTACTAGGAAGGACTAGTACCTATTACTTCTAATCTACAAGAATTTCTTACAGATATTAAAGGCGTTACAGTTTACTAAGGTAGACGTTATCTAAGCTTTTTACAAGATTAGGATTGCTAAAGAGGATAAATAGAAGATAGCCTTCTAGACTAGATTTAGACTCTATAAGTAGTTAGTAATGCTATTTAGACTAGCTAATGCCCTAAGCACGTTCTAATAGTACATTAACTAGGTCTTAAGAGAGTACCTAGATAAATAGTGCTCTGCCTATGTAGATAATGTATTAATCTACTCTAATAGTACCTAAGGGGAATACAAGGCTAAAGTTAAGGAAATTGTCTAGAAATTAGGAGCTGCAGGATTACACTGTAATGTAAGGAAGAGTAAGCTCTCTATTAAGAAAACTAAGTACTTAGGATTTATTATTATAGCTAGTAAGGGCATCTAAATAGATCCTGCAAAAGTTGCTACTATAAAGTTATAGGAACTCCTAAAGATAGTAAAGAGAATCTAGAGCTTTCTAGGGTTTGCAAACTTCTACTAATAGTTTATTAATTAGTTTTCTAGTATAGCGGAGCCTCTTACATGCCTAACAGAAAAAAACGTAATCTTTACATAGAGAGACCTTTAGCAGCAAGCCTTTAATGCTATAAAAGCTATATTTACTAGGGAACTAGCTCTAGCGAACTTTAACCTAGATCTAGAAACAGTGCTAGAGTGCAATGTATTAGGATAAGCAATAGAAGTAGTACTGTCCTAATATAAGAAAGACAAGATACTTTATATAATAGTATACTTCTTAGCTAAGAACTCTAAAATAGAAGTAAACTACACTATTTACAATAAAGAAATGCTAGTAGTAATTAAGTGCCTCTAGGAATAGAGCACAGAACTAAAGCAGGTAAAAGGATTTATAGTTGTTACTAATTACAAGAACTTAGAGTATTCCTATAAAGCTTAACTCCTCTTAGAAAGACACGTCTAATAGTTAAGTCTCCTTAGCTAGTTTAACCTTACCTTTGCCTATAGGCCTAGTAAGGTTAACAACTATGCAGATGCGCTTTTAAGGAAAGAAAAGAACATTCCCCTATCTACAGGAGATAAGAGGACTAAGACTAGATAGTTTTAACTATTAAAACTATTTGCATAGGTAGTAGGGACTAACTAAAAAGACAACTCTACTAGCAATATACAAGTTTTCTTCTTAGAACTATATAGAGTAGACTTACTCCTCTCTACAATACTCTAGAATAAAGAACTACGTGCAGAGATACTTCTAGGTAGAACTCTAGAGCTATGTAATAATATTAAGAAATTTAAAATACTCTAAAAGAACGCTGCTAAGAAGAATAAGACCTACTAACTTACTAAGTTGTCTATCTCTTTAGGCGCTAGGAAGTTTCCTATATAACTTAACTTTAAAGTCTCTCTCTCTAAGTGCTTTGTAGATAACAGAGACTAACTATATTACTATAAAAGAGTATAGGTCTTAAACTCTAATACTCTTAGGACTAGGATTATTAACAATACCTATTATTTACTAATTATAGGCTATCTAGGTTAAAGAAACATGTATGCAATCCTCTCTTAGTTCTACTTCTAGCTAGAGATGTTAACTGCCCTATACTAGTACATAGAGAACTGCAATATCTATAGAAAGACAAAGCTATAGAGAGAACTAAAGCAAGGACTTCTTAAACCCCTCTTCTTGCCTAATAGGATCTAGAAGGAAATCTCTATAGACTTTATAATAGACCTTCTTAAAAGTAATAACAACTATAATCTTACAGTTATTATAGATAGACTCTCTAAAGATGTTATCCTAGTCCCTTTACTAGACCTTTTAGTGAAAATAGTTACCTGCGCATTTATAGCTAATATAGTAGCCTACTATTAGTTACCTAATGCAATTGTCTCTAATTAAGGAACACAATTCTTTAGCAACTTTTAGCAAACAATATGCTAACTGCTAAGGATTATATAGAGGCTCTCTATAGCCTTCTACCTCTAAACTAATAGAAGTACTAAACGTATAAACTCTATAGTAGAGGCCTACTTAAGAGCCTATATTAATTAGGCCTAGGAAAATTAGGCTGCATAGGTACTAGTGGCCTAGATTGCTATTAAGGGTTAGGTAGCTACATCTACTAGCTTTAGCCCTTTCTTCCTCTAGCATAGTTACAATGTAGACCTAGTCTAGATAGACCTAGACTTTACAGCAGAGTTATTACACTAGCATACAAGAAAACCTACTAGAGCTATAGCAAGCATAGTATAGAAGTTTATTAAAATAGTTAACTTTGTTAAAGCCTAGATAGTAGAGGCTTAGCAGATACAAGAATAGTAAGCTAACACACACTAAAGGGAAGCCCCCTAACTAAAGATTAAAGACAAAGTCTAGCTAAAGCTAGGAAACCACTTCTTAAACAGCTAAGCAAGTTAGAAGCTAGATTAGAAGAACTAGAAGTATATAGTTGTAGAGGTCATCTCCCTACATAATATTAAGCTAAATGTTAATAACAAAATCTACTCTATCTTCTATATTAACTAGCTTAAGTTGTGCCTATAGAGCTCTCTTTATAGATAATAAAATAACAACCCCTAGCCTAGCCCTCTAATTATTACTAACAACAATAGTACGTATTTTAAGGAATAGAAAGTCAACTCTATCTAAAGAGAATAATAGTCTAGAAGGAGGAACAAGAGATGTAAATACCTAGTACAATAAGAAGGCTATGCTAGCAAAACATAGGAAAGGAAGGATGTCTACAAAGATCTAGAGGCCTTAGATAAGTAGTTGTCTATAACAAGAGATAAAAGAGATAGAGATAGGAACTTGCCCTTAGAATTCTACTTAGAATCTCTAGAGAGGAATAACTAACTCTCTTACTCCTAAAGGGGAGAAGTAGAGGAAGAGTAGGAGGGGAGACATGCATAAGCAAAGAGGAGAGACACTAGTTATTAGAAAGATTGCTTACTATATTAGCCTATCCTAAGGAATAGGCTGTACTAGATAGGTGCTATATTATTACAAAGAAAAAGAAGCTGTAAGGCTAGGTATTATCTAGCTAGAAATCCTAAACACTATAGACAAGAAAAGCCCTAAGTACTACCTTTAGTAGAACCTTTGCTAGTACTATTGTCTTTGTTACTTATAGCAGTGTTAGCAATGTTCTTAATAAGCACTTAGGCAAAGTCCTTATGTCTAGTAGTAAGAAGGATCTTAAGACATGTGTAGAGGTTAGCCTTAAAGTAGATAAAGCGCATAAGCAGTGTTAAGTTAATAGTAAGCTATATTAAGCACAGAATTAGCAAAGACCCCTAAAAATAAGTAAGAAAAGAAAGAAAAAACTTACTAGAGTCTTAGCCTAGACTACTACTTTCTTAGTAGTAATAGTAGTGCGCTCTGCAAAGACTACAGCAAAAAAGAGATAAGCCTTAACTTTATTAATCTTAGTCTTGTATTTAGACTACTTAGTGTTGTACCTAGTAGCAGATAAGCAAGCATTTAGCTAGAATACAAGGTTAGTGTAATGCAGAAAGTTCTTATGCTTCTTAAGATCTGCCTAGATAGGCTTAATAACACTTAAGAGCTTTGTAGAGTTGCTTTTAGAAAACTGTAAGAAGATACAGTACTTATTTAGAGTCTTCTAGGTCTTACGTAGAGCCTAGAAAACAATTAGCTAGAGTGAAGAACACTAAGTAATAAGAACTAGAGAACTTATCTTATAGTAGTAAGTATAGCTAAGAATATAGTTAGCGCAGCTAGTAGAATAGCTACTAGCAGTAAAGGTATAAACCTAGCTAGCCAACACGTAGTTAATGCAGATCTTAGAATCTTTATAGCTACTAGTGTGTTAAGTATATAAAGACTACTTACTCTAACCCTTAGCCTAAGCATTAATAGGAGCATTGTTAAAGGCTTCTTTAATCTTATTATTCTTAAGGATAACATCTTCTGTTGTAAGCTTTGCCTTCTTAGCTAAATAAGTGTTAGGAGGGGCAGGATCTGCAGGAGCAGCGCTGCAGGCCTAAGCAAAATAGAAAGTTAGTAAGTAAGTAGACTAGAAAGAGAGAGGGCAACTTACCTACTTACCTTACGCCTTCTTAGTAGGGGAACATAAGATAGAGGACAATTTAGAAGGCACTATTATAAAATTAAGCAAGGCAGGGTAGTTAAACAATTAGATAGTAGTAAAGTCTTAAAAGGAAGGTGCGTAGGCTTAGAAGGTAGTGCAATAGAGAATGCAGAAAGTAGAGAGTAAGTACGCTAGTAAATAGGTACGGCGTACCACGGGGTATGGTAGGGGTAGGGGAGGGGCCGCACGGACCAGTAGTAGGTGTAGGGGAGGGGCCGCACAGACCAGTGGTAGGTGT
>SATY01000668.1:0-20325 GCA_004335155.1 Ascochyta viciae
GTTTCCTAAGAGCTAAGTCTAAGGGCTTAATGTTGCTTTGCACAGCCGCTAAGAGCTTATAGGCCTTAAAGAGAGCAAGCAGGAAGCTATATATATTAGTAAGCAATTAGTAAATAAAGGAGTAGAAAGAGTATACTAGAGGTTGCAGTTATGCCTAGAAGTACAACGCCAGCACTAGAAGCTACTACTTAAGTAATTAAAGCACCTACTGTCTAAATAACTAGCTAGGACACTGTTAATACACTTTAGGCAGGACTTACTACACTAGGTTGTTTTAGCACTATAGGTGCTAGAGGCAAGAGCAGGAGGAGAGGACAGCATCTACTTGTTAAAGCTAGGAGGAAGCAGCGACAGTGTGTAGAGAGGCAAGGGCAAGAGCAAGCAGAGCAGCAACGTAGAGAGAGAGCATAGCAGCAGTAGCAATAGTAATAGTAATAGCAACAGCTAGCAAGGTAGTAAGCCTAGGGAAGAAGCTAGTAGTAAGCTTAGAGAGCTTAAGGGGGAGAAGATAGTAAGTAAGGCAGAGCGCAAGCAGGCAGTAGAGCAGGTAGCAAAGTAGGTAGTAGACATAGCAGTAGTATGCGCCTACTACACAGCAGAATGTTTCTATAAGTATTAGTATTTAAGCAGCAAATATAGATATAGATTAATTATAGAGTACTAACCTTAACTATAGCTTAGAGTTATACTAAAACAGAAGGTAAGACAAGCAACAGATGAGTGTTATAAGAAGCTTACTTAATAATTCCTTAGCACATATAACACACGCCTTAATAAAAAACAGCATAAGCTATTAAATAGGCAAGTCTTCTATGCTTAACTTGCTTAGAGAATGTATTGCAACGCTACTAAACGCTAGATCTACTTACTAGAAGCTTAGCTTACCTAGATCTACTCTTACTAAGGTTAGGCTAACTTACTAATAGATTTAAATCTCTCCTTGCTTATGCTATGTATACACTAGGTAGATCGCCTATATTAGGTATCCTAAGCAATTAGCTAATAGGAGCATAGAACGCTTAATAAGCATATAAATAGTAACTTAGTTAGACACCTATATATAAATTAATAATCTATCTCCTAGTTATTTCTAAGCTTGTTATCTAACAACAGTGCTTTATTTAGAAGGGCTCTAGCTATAAATAGTAGTAGGTGTTTTACTACCCTAATAAGAGATAGAAGCTAAGAATAATTACTAAGATTTCTACTAGTTGTTTACTTGCTTAGATAGTGTAGAGAGCTATATAGCTAGATATATAAGGTAGACTATAGTAGAGTCTACTTATTATTATAAAGAAAGACCCTAATACTCTATATAGTAGCTATACTAGCAAAAGTTATATTAAAACACTTAAGTAAGGTCTCTTACTTTACTATTATTAGTCTTAGCTTTTTATACAGGATAATTTATGTATATATATATTCTACGCTATATAGATATTTATAGTAGATTATAACATTACAACTCTTCTATAGCTAGCTTACTTACCTAATCTTAACCTAATTAAACACCTTTAGTAGCGCTTTAAATAGATAATGCATAAGCTCTACCTACAGTTTAATAATTATAGTAAGGTAGAAGAGTATTAAGATAAGTTTTATAAGGTGTTAAAGGAGTGCTAGTGTTGCATCCTAAACTTGCTTATTAAGAAACTTATTAGTAGTATGCTAGCACGCCTAAGTGCCTACAAGAAGGCAAAAGGCTAGCAAATAAAATACTAGTATAGAATAGTATAACTTTAAAATTTAGAGCATTTTAACTATGTGTAGCTATCTTAATTGCCTTACAAAGTGGGGTGGTGGGCGTGGTGATGATGCGGGGATTCGCTTAGTGGAACTAACTTTTGACGTAGAACTGTATACAAAGCCCAAGCGGATCGCAAACTCGTCCATGACCTTTCGACATTGCCCACTCTCAAGATGTCTACCCAGACTGCCCTTGAACTCAGCCAGACGGCTGGCGAGCGGCGACGTTCTTTTATTGCGACTGGTCAAGTAGACCAGACCCCACTATCTACACCGAAAGCGGCCAGCATCTCAGCACGGTCTTCGTATTTTCCAGATCTTGCGGGGCAGGGCAAGCGAGTCGGCTTCTCTGAGTTGCCTCCAACTAGCTCAATCGCAATCACACCAGCAGGCGCGCAAACACCAGCCGGTGCATCGACTCCAGGATGGACTACGCCAGGCACAGCAACGCCCGCGGGCTGGATGAGCCCGTCAGGTCAGGCAACTCCAGGATGGGCGACTCCGAAGTCTTCTCAAATGCGTCCGTTGATGTTTCCTGAGGAAGCGTACCCAGACATAGGTTCCATCCACACATGGCGAGGTGTCATGATACTAGCCATTACGTGTGGTGCGCAGCTTATGGACAACGTTTTTATGACTGCTGTCAACCTGTCTCTTCCAGAAGTGCAGACAGAGTTCAACGTCTCATCTGGCGACCTGCAATGGCTGTTGTCCGCATACACGCTCACCTTTGGAGGGTTCCTGCTGTTTTCCGGAGTGCTGGCCGACTGATATGGTAGAAGGCTAATCTTCAGCGCTGGCATGTTTTGGCTCTCCATCTGGACACTGGCAAACGGCTTCGCCACCTCCTTCATCCAAATCGCGATCTTCCGCGCGCTCCAGGGCATAGGCGCAGCCATGACCGTACCCTCGGCCATTGGGATCATCAGCTCTCACTTCGTCGCCAGCGAGCGAGTAGTGGCACTTACCTTTTTTGGAGCAAGTGGCGCCATTGGATTTTGCGCAGGTCTTCTGTTTGGCGGCTTCGTGACAGAAGCGCCGGGCTGGCGGTACATTTTCCGCATCGCCGTCGCTGTCACAACCCCGCTGGGACTTGTAGGCTGCTTCTATCTTCCCAAGGATCGCCGTGAAGGCAGCGCGAAACCTAGTCTCGACTTCCTTGGTGCGGGTCTATCAACCTCAGGTTTAATTCTGCTTTCGTTCGTGTTGTCCAGCGGAGGAGAGTACGGCTGGAACAAAGCCTTCATCATTGCTCTTCTGGTCATCTCCGTCGTCATGCTCGGAGTCTTTACATACGTGGAGAAGAAAGTGCGAAATCCAATCATGCCAATGTCTCTCTGGAAGATTAAGAACTTCGCGCCACTATGGATTACAGGTTTCGGTGAGTTATATCTACGTTCCTTAGGACAGCGCTAATGTCATTAGTGGTGTATGGAGCCTACCAGACAGTGATCTACTACGTCGTATTACAGGCTCAGGAGGTTGCGAAGTTATCCGCAGGCGCCACTGCATTGCGCTTCCTGCCAATGGGCGCTGCAGGCTTCGCGACCAACATGATCCTTGCCAAGTGGATGAAGTACATGGATATTCGCTATCTCATGACGCTCGGCATGGTGATCACCTTGATCTCCCCCGTTCCTGCGAGCTTGATGCCAGCAGAAGACCCTAACTTGTAAGTCACAGCCAACGCAGTGATCATACATCTTTTCTGACAGACTTCGTAGCTGGCGGTACATCTTGCCTTCCTCGGTTATGGTCGTCGTAGGTGTTAGCATCTGCTATATTTGCATCACCAACATCATGCTTGAATCCGTTCCCACGAACGTAAAGTCGCTCTGCGGTGGACTCGTCAACACTGCATTCCAGATCGGGTCTGGAGTCAGCCTTGCGCTTGCCGCTGCTGTTGTGGACGCCGTCGACATCAAAAAGGGACACACCAAAGCGAAGCAGTATCAAACGGGTCTCTTCTGCTGTGTTGGACTTGCTCTTCTTGGACTCCTTGTTTCAACGGGCGGTATGCGGGGCCTTCGCAAGAATCTCGGTGGCGCCCAGGTTCATTAGATTGGCGTCTACAAAAAGGTACAGCAAACAACAACATCATGTATCTGATACCTTTAGAAGTACAATGCCCGAGGCATCCTGCACTCCTAACTAATAACGGCTGAACAAAAGTTATTTCACTCGGTTTCCCTTGATACCGGCGCTGGAAGGCGGACCGCACGACGATTTAGCCTAGATATCCACCCACAAGCCTCACGTGCGAGATCTGGTGCTAGATTTATGAGTGTGTCTACTTCACACCCAAATTCGAAATTTCGTTCTTCGAAAACGACGTCGTTCAGTCTGTATAAGGGCTGAAAGGGCTCGCGTTGGATGCTGCACGAAAAGATGAGCCGTCAGTGTTGTAGTAGTCGGGCATCTGCGATCATCAGCGGTCAGCCGGGCAGAGGTTGGAGCAAACCCACATCCCACAACCGTTCCTCCAGGCCATCCAACGTGTCCCCTTCCAGTCGAAACACATACTTCCGGTCGAGCACAAACTTCAATCGATACCCCTCCAACGTAGCCACCTGCATTCTTGGAAACAGCACCGGCAGAGCCCCAGCAAATAACTCTCTTCTCTCGATTTCACATTTAGCTTCAGTCGAGAACTGAATGCAAACGTTCGATCCAGACCTCAGCTCCATCAATCCCTCGAGCGCTGCCTGCAACCTCTCTGGCGGTTTCGGTACACCAAAGATGTACGCTCGGAACGAACCACGATCATGCGTTATCGCACTGAGCCGCACTTCGATATTCGACACGAGCTCTTTTGGCGGAAATCCGAGACCCAGTTGATCGGTGTTGAGAAACTTGAAGATTAGGCCTTGCCCATCGCCGAACACGAAGCTTGATGTGCGGTAGTAGTTGATACTCAGCTCCCGCACAAACTCTGAATCAACGTATTCGGTGTTCCAGAAGTGGTCCGGGAAATGCACAGTCTTCCAGCGCGCTTGGTCGTACGAGTAGCACTTGGTCACTGGATCCATGGTCGAGCGGAAGTAGTCGCTATCAATGCGTTCCTCGGGTTTGGTGCTGAGGTGTCGGTAGACCATATCTCGTAGCTCGCGTGGAAGCTTGAGCATAAAATGGTCGGTTAGAGTGCGGCATTCTGATTTTGCGTACTGCTCCAGGTTGAGTCGGGCTTCGGCTGCTTCGATGGCAAGGTCATCTTCTAGGGCGTTGAGTTTTTGTTGTAGCGCATGGACGCAGGATCTTCGTGTTCGTTCGATTGTGAGTGCTCTGCATCTACATTAGTACTTCAACTCTAAACATTTCAAGACTGTTCGACTTACTCAAACGCACGGTTGCGCAGTAGCTGTGGCGACTCTGAGCAGAGTTTCTGAGGCATGGTAAAAGATTCAAAGAAGTTGTGAGACCTAAGATAAACTCGTGCGTATGTGCATTCTTCATCGTCCATCTGGGTGCTGCTGATAGCTTACTCAGGTGCTCACACCAGCGTTTCGAGATGACTAGCCAAAAGCGGCGCAAGCGGCCGCCACTGACCAATCGTCTCACACTCTGCCTACCACCATGAGAGGAAGGCTGACGCCATCATCGGATTGATTTCAAAATGCTCGACTGAATCACGTCTTGCTTTGTCTTACTAGACCATTTACGATATCAAGTATAATATGGGTCACTAGTTGCGCTGGCACGAAATTCAGACGACATTGGCGGTAACTGATTGCGCGGAATCTACCCATGACTGTCGTATCTGTCCCGAAAGAGAATACAGTCGATCGGAAGAGGTGCTCGTGCAGTTCGCGGCACATTTCTCGCCCACGAAAGATTGACCACTAGTTTGTCTCTATTATTGGTGCCCCAGTTCTGGAAAAGAACAGTTGCCCTGTGTGTGCCTGACCTTTCACAGTTGGAGAGTGCGGACTCGTCGTATCGCTCAGTTTATATCCCTTTGTTGCGCACCTTAAGCAGCTAGCATGTCTGCACTCACATAGAGTCATGTGAAGCTGTCTTGACCACACATCTCGAACACCTACTCGCTGTCTGTGTGATTGGTTTCTCGAGGGTCGCTACCTTCAGCTGTCTCCATCGCTTCAAGCTTTGCTTGCTGGTATGTCTCTTGTCCTTTCGACATGAACTAGGTGTGTTAGCAGTGTTCGACCATCAAGTGCAATAGATTCACCTCTTCGAACTGCGCGTTGTAAGCCTCTGGAGACATGAAGCTCTCTACCACGAAATTAGGGAAGTCATATTTCGGGCGAGATGATCCGCACAGAACAATGCAGACGTGGTGTCCTCGAGCTCGTAGTCGCTGTAGAGTGGGCGTCATAAGAGGGATGAGGTGCTTGCACATCCAATCTTGCTGCTTGAGAAAGTTGTCATTCCGTGTATCTCTGGACACAATAGTTATCTCAAACTTTGTGGCATGGTGGAATCCAAAAAGAACGTCCAGATCTGCCAGCAGGTCAGAGGTTGTCTTCTGTGGCGGATTTGGCGCATTGGCCCAGTCAACGCTGCCCCACGGATGGTAGTCGTTCCACCCATCGTCTTCATCGTTTTTATCTTCCAGTTCTGCGAGCTCAAGGACATAGCTTTTACAAGCGACGGTGACCGCGATGTTGGTAGGGAACTGCGCTGGGATGTAGCCTGTCTTCCATGGATCCGTTGCACGAAACTTGGCGATGTGCTCGAAGGTTTTCCTGAAATGGAAAGTCGTGGCGCGAAAGTACTGCTCGATCAGCTCCAAATGAATTTCAGTGGTGACAAAAGCTGGGTCCCAGATGTGATGCAAGAGCCAGCCGGAGACCTGTGACAAGTGACTCACTGTAACAGCTCTGAGCGAAGCCGCCCGCACTCGTTTCCGGGCGCTGCGACCATGGCCATTTTTGTGTTGCGGAATAAAAGCGGAGCCGTAGTCAGCGAGAAAGGTGGTGAGGTAAGAGCAACCCGTCAAACGAGGAAAGTGGGGCCATCACGTGCAGGCGACCTTCACTGGGAGATCGAGATGCAATTTTCTACCTCACGGACAATTTCGACTTTGTCATGCGACCTTTGCGCCGTGAAAGTACTTCCAAGCAGCTTTTAACCCGCAGGTACTGTCTATTTGCTCAGACATCTCGAATCAGGTATTTTCCCCCAGTTTGACAGCGCTGGTCTCTCCGTACACCACCCATATATCTCGAGTCACTTTGTGAGATCTGCTGCACCGGAAGTCGAAGTAAAACACTGAGTTGAATATTCACACGGTAAAGAAGCGAAACTGTCTGATCCCTAACGTCCTCGCATATATACTCCAGCGCTCATTCCGGCCCTCGAGTCCTCAACACGAACATCTACGAGCACTTGGTAACGCTAGGGACGTTGGTGCAGCTGCCATAGGTCTTACCACCAGTGATGGAGACGCTTGACCAGGTCCAGCCGGTGCAAGACGAGCTGCTTCCACAAGTAACAACAACATCGTAGCCAGAGCTCGAGACTGCGCCAGTACCGGTGATGTTCTCGACGACGAGGTTGGTAATGGGAATGTCAGTGCCAGCTGTACCCTTCAAGTCACCGCCATCATAGTTCTGCTCGATGATAGCACCGTACCTGAGTGGTTGTTAGACATGTAAGCGAGGCGGCAGGACACGCAGTGCTTACTTGGAGATGTTCTTCAGGGTGATCTTGTTGTAGGTCACCTTGTTGATGGTGCCAGTGTCGCCGACGGATGCCTTGACGCGGATGCCATTGACTGAGTTCTGGATAACACTGTTGTAGAAGGTAACAGTATCGACAATGTTGCTTGTACGGCCGCCGACGGAGCCAATAGACAGGCCGTGTCCGCCAGAGCAGAGACCGTTTTGGAAAGTAATACTCTGGTAGGGGTCAGTACGTGGTCGAAGAGGTATCTACACTTTCACTTACGGTTCCAGAGTTGACGGCAACGCAGTCGTCCTGGTTGTAAACCTTCGCTCCATCGATGATAACGTTCGAGCTAGTACCAATGTCGAAACCGTCGGTGTTGTGGCCAAGGCTGCCAGTGTCGCCCGCAGAGTCGTCGATTGTCATGTCGGTGATCGTCAAGCCATCACAGCCAGCAATACTCACAGCCTGGACGGGTGTATTCTTGATGCTAAGATCGGTGATGGTTGAGGTCTTGAGGTTGTGTGCGGCAAAAAACTTTGGCTTCGTCTTTCCACCGTTGCCACCCTGACCGTCCCACCAACGCGCGCCATCAGCGTTGAGCACTGCACCAGAGGCGCCCTTGACGGTGATATTGTTGCCACCAATGGAGAGCAGAGGTCCGGCCCACTCCTTGTATCCCCAAGTGGTTGTGCCTTCAAAGATGACAGTGGTACCGTCAGCGAGCTTGGAGAGGTCCAAGGTTGTGCCAGAGGGGACCGCAACGTTGTTCAAGACAATCGTGGCGCATGCTGTCTGCGACTGGCTCGCGGAAGCAGCACCGGCCGAGCCAGAAAAAGTACAGCTGGTGGCTCGCTTGACGATAGCGGCTTCGGGAGCAGGGGTGATAGCTGGTGCAGGCGCTGCAAGGACGGACGCTGCGAGGGATGCGGTCAACGCAACAACAGACAGGAGATGCATGATGAAGAACGTAAAGCTTATTAACAACAAGAGGCTTGGCTGCTTGGCTGAAATGCTTGACTTGGACTGATCTTTATATACCTGCTGGGAGCGAGCAATCTCATTCGCCTACGTACTTCCAAACACGTCGTCGCAATCTATCTGGAGCCAATTTCTCCATTTCACAGATTAGACGGGGCGCCAACATCCTCCAATTGATGAACATTGCGCAGTCCGGGGAGCCTCCTGAACGTGAGTTTGCTCGAACTGTCACGCCCGCATGACTCTGTTCATCGAATGTACGAGTGAACAAAGCACACGGCGGCATCACGGTCGATAGTACTGTGGGGATATGCAATCCCACCAATCATCTATTCCCCACTCGTGCATGCTCCCGGGAACAAGAGTGTGGGGTGAATCCGGGGAATATCCAAAGCCTCCACCTGACCTGTTACTCTAGATGAGAGCTGCGTATGTACAATTGTGCCACCAAAGCTGTGTGTTGTATTGCCAACGGAGATAATGTGAGTGAAGGAACTTGTCAGGTTTCAGATTGTTTTGGTCATTACACTATGCCTTTTTAAACAAGCTTACCTTCCGATGCCAATTACCCACGAACATTGAGGACGCACAAAACAAAAAAACGCCATCAAATACCATATACGTGCCGAACGCCAAACTGTACAAGCTTGAACTGATAGTACGGTTTTATGAGGTCAGGTTCGGCCCGACGGCTGCAGTTGGAGGTGCTGCATGCAAGCGCGGCGTTGTACTGAACTTGGGATGAGACCTAGAACTCGCCGAGCGTGCAGGATGTGCAAAATCGTCAAAGGAATGTGCTAACGCTGGGTTTGGCAGGGGTTGGCGCGCCAACAGACGCACTGCTTCGTCGGTAATTGTTGAATCTTGTGCTGAGAAAGATGGAGCTGCTTGAGGCGCGGAGATTAGAGGCGTGTATTGCTGCGTAGACTGAGGGAAAAGGGAAAAACGTGGATGCGGCTCTGTCCTTGTTGGTGTCGAAGCACGGCTGGAGTAGCACGAGCTCGAACTGGATGGGTCGGGGCTACCTAACAGAGCTAGGTACTCGAAAGACTCTGATACGTCTGTGATAACAGCACTCGATAGGCGCGCCTGAACTGGAGCCTCAATAGGAGATGGAGCAAAAGACATCGCAGTTTGTAAGCTGACCATATCGAACACTTCATTAGACTCGCTGTCGTACAATGTCCCCGATACGCTCAAACCTCGAGCATTCCTTGCCTCGCCTGCATTAGGTGATGCTCTTGGTGGGCGAAATGTCGAAATTGGTGGTGGCATGAAAGGGCTGATGGGTGTGGGGCTCGGTATCCGCGGTGAAACTATCGAAACTCGCTCCGGTTCTCTTATCAAGCTGGTAAAAGACTTGGGCAACTCGAACCGGATATTTGCCTCGCGTTTTCTCAGGACATTTGGTGGCGGACCACATCGGGGAGCGGTTTTGGATCTCGCAGTCCAGCTTCTCGTCGAATAAGACCGCCAGAGGTTGCCTTGCAGACTTTTGAAGAAGGGGACCATGTAAGGAATACACGCGGTGCAGATGCTGGCACAGACATGCGCTTGGGTGCAGATGGTAGAAATCCAAAGTTCATATTCAGGATTCCCATGCGGTGTCACCTGGTAAAGATAGACGGCACGGACGAGTGCAGTTGCGACAACAAGCAGGCGTGGCACGAAGCAAGCAACAACCGCAAACTTTCTTGACATGCGGACCCTGAGGTGGGCGACTAAGTCGACGGAGAGCATTACGATAAACACCTCAGTAGACATGTCAATGGCGCAGTACACGACCCAGAATATTCGCTGCAACGTTAGGTTAGATTTGGAGGACAAAATTTCATGGCATACTGACGGTGTTGAAGCAGCGCAATGTCAACATCTCCCAGGGCCGTGGAAGCCCGCATTGGAACGCCGCAGCGATAATCGATGCGACGCTCCAAGCGAAGATGCAAAGGCCGAAGCACATAACAAAGATGCGATGAGTATGTAGCACGACAACATTGTAGAATAAAACGAGAATCGATAGCTTCGAGAAGCACAACGCCGAGATGTAAAGGAGCTCTGATGCGTAATAGCCTTTCATGATAGTGTTGGCTCGTTCGACAGTGAGAGGGCCAAGGACGCCGAAGCCCCTGGACGCGAGTAACAGTGTTGTTACTGAAAGACTGATTCCAAACGCCTGCTCACGTTAGATGTGGTTTAGTAGATGCAGTCTTTGCTTACTGTCGCGAAAGAGATGAAGAGGTCGTCAAGCGCAACTTTGCGGAAGACGATAGCTTTCATGATTTGGCGTGTGATGAAGAAGATTACGAAAGCTCCAGTCAGAGCATATGTCGATATTATAATAGTTCTCGATCTATCTTGTAGGTGCATTGATGTGTCTGGCTCCATACTTGCAAGAATGAGATATCGGCCTGGAATGGATGGTGTGTAGCAGCGGATCAGATCTTCAAAATGTTGACGAAGAGGTGCATTACGATAAGACGAGCTCCAAAATGAAGGATACGGCGAGGTTCTAGGGAAGGGCGAAAGAGTTGCTGCTTGTCCTACAGAGACCACACCTATCGTTAGCAACAACCAAGCAACCTGCCTTAGTATATCGCAACGACACAACCCCGATGAGGCGTCTGTGCTCGGCTGTGATCCCCAGGAAATGACCCGGGACCAGGTCTTTCACTGCGCGTACATCCCTATTCGGCGATCTTTTACTGATGAGGCGGGCCGGCATCTAAACTTAGGGAGTAAGCAGCCAGTGCAAGGCTGAGCGTTGGCGGAACGCTGAAAAGCGCTGTAAGGTCCACAGCGCCTAACGACCATGCCGTAGCAAGCCGGGGCTTTTCGAAGATAAATTATCATCAACTTTTCAATACGATCAAACCTGTAGTGTGTACATTTTCGACCAAAAACGACTGTTTTGAAGCCTGCTCGTTTGGAAGTGAACGGGATTCGAAAGTCGTAAGGTGTGTTCTCGGGTACCGAACAGGAGGCTGAGCATGCGCCTAAACCGCGGTCTCGATAGACCTCGAGAATCTCAGTCGTGTTCAGTAAACAAACCATATGCATCACGAGGCCGAACCATCCGACTGCCGTCGTGCGTCGGAAGCTGTAGAGTCTACATATTTACCGAGTGTACGACCCGTGTATGTACGAAGCTGGTGGCGTCATCGCCAAGGCTCGGTTATGTGCACCTCCCCTCCAACGTTAAAGCTACCGAGTGCACCTCGGATCTCTATGCACTAATTCTACGCACTGTGGTAGACATTGCGCATACAACTTCATCACCATGCGGCTCTTGCTCAAGTGGTTACTTTGGGCCATTACAACGTTGGTGGTTGCAGAAGAAAAATCGAACTCAGAACTTTCAACCCCAGAGTGTGCCTCCTCAACATTCAAAAATGGACTCACAAAACTTGTGGAAGGATCGGATATCGACATTCTCTCCCTAACAGCGACTACTCAACATGAATTCACGAGCAGCAGAGGCGGTCCTTTGCAGCCAGCTTTGAGCGGATTGAGTTTCTGCCAGGTCAGGGTGCATGTCACACACCGCGGGACTAATGACAAGGTTTTGGTTGAGGCATGGCTTCCGTTGACTCATGACGACTGGAATGGTCGGTTCCAGGCAACAGGAGGCGCGGGCTTTGAGACTGGCATGTTTGGCGCGCACCTCGGGCGGGCCGTGTTGGATGGCTGGGCTGCGGTGTCCACAGACGGTGGTTCTGGCAGTGAAAACCTCTCTCAGGTCCCGGACGTCAGTTGGGCATTGAAAGACAGCAAGGACGGTTCGCTCGATTGGAATTTGTTGCACAATTTTGCGTCTCGTAGTCTTGTCGACCAAATCAACATTGGCAAGGTCATCACCGAGCAATATTACGGAAAAGCACCGCACCATTCGTACTGGAATGGATGTTCGACGGGAGGAAGACAGGGTTACATGATCGCACAGAAGTATCCGCATCTCGTGGATGGCATTCTTGCGGAGGCTCCTGCGTTCAACTTTGTCAACCTTGTTACCGGCGAGTTCTGGCCTCAGCTGGCGATGAACCAACAGAAGACTTTCTTATCCAACTGCGAGTTTGAGTACTTCAGATTGCAAGCGGTCGAGAAGTGCGATATGCTTGATGGCGTGCGCGATGGCATGATCGACGACCCCGAGTTGTGCGACTTTGACCCATTCGAAATCGTTGGCCACGAGACACAATGCGACGGAAAGCATGTTGACATCACGTTGGAAATGGCCACTGTAGTCGATCACATCCTCAAAGGCCCAAAACAGGTACCGTGGGGGCCCATCTTCTACGGTGTGAACCCCGGCAATCGGTTCGAACATCTGGCAAACATCAGCATTGCAGAAGACGGTACAAGGTCACAGAACCCATTCGGTATATGCGAGACCTGGATGAAGAACATCGTTCTCAGAAACCCTGCAGCTCGGTTGGACCAGCTCGACTTCACCTCGTACTTCGGACACTGGGCGCAGGCTAACTACGAGCTTGGTGGCCTTCTCAATCATGTAGATCCTGACTTATCGCTGCTAAAAGCTTCAGGTGCTAAGCTCCTCACGTGGCATGGTACCGACGATAATGCCATTCCTTATCAGAACACAGTCGCATACCGAAAGAGGGTTGAAGGCGCCATGGGGGGTGCGCATGCTGTAGATCAGTTCTATCGGCTCTTTCTTGCACCGGGTGTCGAGCACTGTGGAGGTGGTACTGGGGCCATTCCCAAATCTCTTGCAACACTCGTCGACTGGGTCGAGAAAGACGAAGCGCCTGAAACACTGGAGGCCGAGACAACCACTGCGAGAGGCGAACTGGTCACTAGAGATCTTTGTGCGTTTCCCGGCAAATCAAAGTACCTAGGCATCGGCGACGCGAACAGAGCCTCGAGTTGGAGCTGTGTAGGGGGAACGGAACGACCAGAAACTCTGCTACAAGATCAAGCCAGCGAGCGGACGGGGCAGATTCTAGGAGGTCTGGCAGACCGATTGGGGGGTTTGGGACTCGGACTGAGCATTGGCTAGTACGGTGTTTTATTTCCAATATCTGACTTACCGCTCAAATCAGAGCCTATGATATGGCAACTGCTTTCAAAACTACCAGGTCTTGATGACCGTCTTGGATTTGTGTTGTTGTGCATCAGAATGGAAACCTGCCACACGGACCGATAGTGCTTGTCGACTAGGGTGCTCGAAACATTACGCGAGGGGCTTGGTGGTGTTTCAGAATCACCGGCCCGCGTGATGGCTCCCGGACTCCGAGAGTTTGTCAACCAATCAAGCTGAGTGGATCCGATGAGCCTCTTTCCTGACTGCTGTTGTCGTGGACGTCGAATTCTCAACAACACAACCATCGTCAGACCGCCTAGTGTTCGTCATCAGCAAAATCAATACACGGACATTGCTTACGACGCATTGTACCCTCAAAGTAATCTTCATGCAGATCGAAGCTCCCAAACCATTCCGACGCCACACCTTCGCAGGGAGGTGCGCATCCGTGAAACACCATCAGCGGCTGTGCAGATCTGGCCGGATCTCTTCCACGCAATGCTCCTATTGTCTCCGCTCGGAACTTTATTATCGTGCAAGCACAACGTGTGAAAAGCTTGTGTGGGCTTGGCTCTCGAAACAGAGCACCGCATTGGATGCTGCGATGACGAATCTCGTGGGTCAAACGTCTCCAGTCACGGGACCCACAATCACCGAGTTGACAACGCTTGGTACGTCTTGGTACACCGTGATTTGTATTGGGGTATATGTATAGACATGTGCGTGTTGTCGCAAGGCAGGCAGGTTGATTCTCCGTTACTTACGCCGCCTTGCTGGCTCAAGGTTATCCGCTTCATCTATATTGCTTACTTTCGCGTCGAATCCTTCGTCTTTTCTCCGCGATAGTGATTCTTAATTCACGACCATGAACGCCTCAGCAACGATCCGCGCGTCCTATGTGCGAGCCACTAGGATGAGCATGATGCCGCCTCCACGAACCATTCCCGTCATGAACCCCATCGCCGACCTCGAATCACGGCCTGCGATAAGCGAGAAACTCCAAAACTTCACGGCCGTTAATCACCTCGAACATCGCGAGAAGTGCGACATCGAACGCGCGAAGATCTATGTGTACGACGCAGAGCCCTCATACATGGACTTTGACGACGGCGAATCATTCAGCATCCGCGTCAGGAAGATGTACACTATTTTCCCCTATCGCGACCCCGTCTGGCTTGTGGCTGTTGTGTTCGCGGTCGGAAGTCTGGACCTTGTGATCAACGCTTTCTTCGATCTCATCCCACAACTCGACCATCAGCTGCAATTCAAGACGAACGAGACCATTGCAATCCCTACTACAGTGCTCATCGGCTCCATCTTCTTTTTCGCCGCTGGTATATTCGATACTTTTGGCGCCTTGAACGCTGACCGCGGCACTCTGGAGACCAACAAGGAAGATCAAAAGGTCACGTACAGACCGGCATTGCTGGGTTCACCTGAGTTCAAGTGGATACCTTCCTGGGTGAAACTGTGGGACCTGACGATGACGAACCTCGCGTTCCAGGCTGGCCTGATTGTGCTGTTTGGAGGTATAATCTTCATGTTTGCTGGGATTGTGGACTTCCCTGAGCTGATTTCGGAAGAGAATCCGATGTTTGCTACGATCGTATTTGGCCCGCAGGTGATTCATGGCGCGTTGTTCCTGCTTGCGAATGCTATGCTGGCCATCTCGGAGCAGGAGAGGTGGTACAAGCCGAAAGTGTGGGATGCAGACTGGCAGGGTGCGTTTCTAAACACCGTCGGCGGTTTTGGTTTCATGATGGCGGGCTTCTTCCTATTCAGCAAAGATGGACTTGCCGCTGCCGTGTCTTCGTTGGTGGGCAGCTGGGCCTTCCTCATAGGCAGTATGATACGATGGTACGTTGTGATGGAGATCTTCTGAAATCCATACGTTGACTTGGTACGCGTGCGTACAGTCTTCAACCAGATCTCACTTCCCATCTTGTACCAACCGTGATGACGTTTGATTTCTTTGTCGTGAATGTGTCCTCGCCTCGACTGATTGGCGTTGCGGGCACTCTGACGTTGTGCATATGCTTGAACGGTTGCAATTGGATATCAGAAGAGTTGTCGTGCAACGCATCGAAAGGATAATTGTTACTTTTACTGCCTCTCTTCGAGAACAGCTCGCTGGCTCAACTGATAACATGGTATTGAGATGTTCTAGTTTCGAATCCTCGGGTTTGTAGAGCGGACGAAGCAGCGGTATGCAGGATAAAACGATTGCGACAGCTGACTCCAGTCCCGATAGAACGGTTGCTAAGACACCATCGTAAGTCATATCCGCAAAGTTCAGGTTGGGTAGCAGCGTCTGCCGATAGATGGTGATGACCCACGTCCTAATGCGCATGTCAGAATTGAATACAGCGGTGATAGGTAGGCTTACATGACGCCGATGCTGAGCAGAGCCATGGCGAGGATGTTCTTGCGCCATTCTAATCGCAGTCTGTAAAGGTACGGCATTGGTAAAGCTATTAAGAAGATGTCCGTAATGATGTTGATGATTCTCATCGAGAAATAGTAATTGGGTTGGCTCCCACACGTGCCAGGTAGTGTAAAGTCCCAGTTCTTTGCCATAGGTTGGCAGATCAAGAACCCACCAACAATGTCGCTGACATTCCACATGATGATGAACAGTCCAAAAACTCGAGCCCATAGAGTCAGCGAACGGTTTGGTATCAGAGTTGTGTACATGAGCAAGACCGAGAGTTTACTGAAGCAGACGGTGACATTCCAAAGAAGCGTGAAGGACATTATTCCCTGATTGTCAACCTGGTCAGTTAATTCCGTGAGTGCTATGCAGAGGTATTACCCACCTTGAAGAAGAAAGTCGCAATGTCTGGACCAAGACGCGTGTAGATTTCGATTGCGTGGAAGCCAAAGCCACCATGGGTGACAAGTAACATGCAAACATGTATGAAGTGCGATATTGCATGCCTAGATATTGATTCAATATCACCCAGTTTACGAACTGTGTCTATATCTTACCAAAGCTGCAATAATGCAGTAGTCGCTGTAATCTAGTCGAGATCCAATCCACTTGGCGATGAGACGCAAGCTCACAAAGAACACGACTATAAAGATAGAGACAGCTGACGCAATAAGAATGCCTATTTGACCACCATTCTCGATAGGAACAGTCATTTTCATGGTTGCAGATGGTTTTAGCGCAGCGTGGTGTTTTCGAAGAGTTTGTTCGATTGCAAGCGACCAGGCCGTCATCTTTGTCACAATCATGACCTGATCAAGAGGAACCTAGTTGCAGTGCTACTGAAATTTTTTTGTACGTTCAGCCGTATTTTCCACTCAACGGAGCCGTTTTGGATCCTGCACGAGGCACAGTCGCATTAGCCCGAATCCTTCAATGCGTTTCCAGGATCGGCGTAACGAAAAGCAGAGACGTACAAGACGAGCATGCGTATGAGTAC
The DNA here is from genome assembly GCA_004335155.1 of Ascochyta viciae. Classification (NCBI taxonomy): domain Eukaryota; kingdom Fungi; phylum Ascomycota; class Dothideomycetes; order Pleosporales; family Didymellaceae; genus Ascochyta; species Ascochyta viciae. The sequence goes on from SATY01000668.1 coordinate 16,822, forward strand.
AGGTATCTGAAGCAGTAGAAATACACACATGTATTCCTATCTTTGGTAGTGGGAGTAAGGCTTAGTTTAAAGAGTTGATTTCCAGTCCATGCAGACAACCATCTCCTCGATTTGACCGCAACGCTAGAGATACTAATCTCTTTATAAATGGAGATTCCAGCTGTGCCGCTCTCTAGAAATGAAACTTTTGCGGCCAGTCGTGTGAGAGCGATCCATTGACCGAGGCTTTCACGGCTAGCGCGAAAAATGTACATGCATTCGATCCTTCGCGTCTCTCCTGGAGCGTATATCCAATGAGCATATTTGCGATCCCAGAGTTTCTTGATTGAACGCGCTGGTCAGGAGACAAAAACCGACCAAGATTCGATGCGAGGTACACAAAATGGGCAGTGTGGGTGGAAACGACTGCGCGTTGCCCAACCTGTCGCATTGAACAAAAAGATTCCTAATGCATACACTAAAGCAGCTGAAGATAATCAATAGGGATGACCAGGGTGAGAGGTCCCTCCGATGCATGTCGCCGCAAGTTTATGCTCATTCCGCGGGGCGTGCTGTGAGTATATGGTTACGTGTCTGCGCAGCACTTTAGCCCTGTAAACTGAAAATCGGGATGGGAGACTCTATCCCAGACGTGAAAAAGGTCGCGCTTGTCACTGGAGCCACGGTATGTTCGTCTAGAATAGTCTTGGTCAAGTCGCTCATCTGTCCTGCTAGAGCGGCATCGGTTCCTGGCTGGCCGCGCATCTCCATGAACGGGGATATCGAGTTGTTCTCTGTGGCCGGCGCGAGAACGAGGGCTAGGATGTTGCGTTGTCTCTCGATTCCTCCGGCGACTCGACAATGTTCGTGAAGTGCGACGTAAGCTCATACGAATCTCAAGCCGAAATGTTCCAGGCCGTGTGGAAGAAATGGAATCGTCTTGATGTGTTGATCGCAAATGCCGGCTGCGCAGACCGGGACTCGAAGTACAATTTTGGTCGTCGCGATGCAGTTGTCGATGATCTCCCGCCCAAACCGGACACGAGCTGCACAGAAATCGACTTCAAAGGTGCGATGTATAGTACGACTCTTGCCACGCATTTTATGCGGCATAACCCAAACGGCAAAGGCGGAAAAATTATTGTGACTGGCAGCATGATCGGCATCTACCCATGTGCAACATTCCCGGAGTACTGCGCTGCCAAAGCTGCTGTCCATCAATGGGTCCGGACTGTAGGCCCCGTGCTCTTGAAGAAGGATAACATTTCTATTAACTGCGTCATGCCTGGTGGTATCGAGACGCCCGCTATGCCCGGATTCAGTGAGGCTTTCTTGCCGGAAAGAATGACTTTGAGATCCACGCTCTTCTCCGGCTACGGCCTCTTCTTGGAAGATGAGCAGAACGTCAAGACTGGACAGCTCGTGGAGACAGCACATGACAAGCTCGTCCCTTGGGGCCACCCGGAATACAAGAGCGGAGCATTTGCCAAACGGACCGAGAAGATATACGAGCCTTGGTTTGACATGATGCATGGCGAGCGAAGTGAGCTTGCAGGAGCGCTGCAAGGTCCACCAGTAAGAGGATCGAAGATAATCGCCGTGACAGGCGCCACAGGGAGCCAAGGTGGTGATGTAGTCAACATCATGAAGAACGTTCCTGGCTGGAAGGTCAAAGCATTGACAAGAAATACAACCAGTAACGCCGCGAAGAAGCTTGCCGAGGAAGGCATTGAGGTAGTGATGGCTGATTTTGACGACGAGAGCTCTCTGCGGCAGGCGTTCGAGGTGAGCGTTAGAATCATTGTTGGAAACTAACGACTGACCCACGGCAGGGTGTCCACGCAATCTTCGCAGTGACTAATTGGTGGGAGCACTTGTTTCGAGGAAAGACTCAACAAGAAGCCGGCGAGATCGAAGAAGAGCAAGGCATAAACATCGCACGAGCCGCAGCAGCAACACATTCGCTTGAACACTACATCTGGTCAACGACGCCCAGTGCCAAACGCAGATTTGGGGGAAAGCTTCTGACCCCTCATATGGACTACAAAGCCAATGTGGACGCTCGCATAAAGTCTGAACTGCCTAATTTGGCTGCAAAGACGACATATCTCTACTTTGGTTATTATCCGCAGAACATGGCCTTTTTTCCACTGATCAAGCCTATCGAATACGTAGGTGGAACCGCGCTTCAACTCATGAAAACAAACCCTGCTAACTAGATCCCTTAGCCCGGTAACGGTCACTTTATTCAGACGCTGCCAACCAAACCGGATGCCAAAATTCTTCTGTCGGGCGACATGACGGTAAATCCTGGTATCTGGGTCCGTCAGGTCTTAGCTACCGGCGAGGAAGCGTACGGGAAATATGCAAATATTGGGTTAGAGAAGTGGACATTCCAGGAGATGCTTGATGTGTGGTCTGAGATCACGGGCAAGAAGGGTGTCTTCGTTGAAACGACCATCGACGCCTGGACGGAGCTGTGGGGACCGGCAGACAACGAATTAGGTCTGCAGTTCAAGTTCGGCGAGATGTGCGATCCTTGGGAGGTGGACGACAAGTTCATCAGTCCAAAGGAGCTTTCTATTGACGCAAATGAGGTCGTAGGATTTAGAGGCACGATTGAAGGGCTCAAAGGACTGTTTTGAGGGGAAAACTGCATGGTACAATTCGAGCTACCACACTCTGCCAATCCTTCACCCCGTTTCTGACATATTCGATCTGCAGTGTTGAGATGTACTTTCACTCTTATTTGTGAACTGGTGTTGTGGGGCTGTTCGCGGCCAGTCATGCACTTCACTTCACTCCCCAGGTGCCTGCGCCGCTAGTGTTTGCATACATGCTCACCCCACTTCATCCTATCTTCCTCACCGCTTGGAAATTGCACGTACATTCCACCTCTGTTGCGACTCAGATCATCTCGAAATCTTACACACATACAGACTTCTACGATGATTCACCGTGCCTCCAAAGCTGTCTCTGCTGGCCGTGCTACTAATACGCTCGCTACTGCAGCTCCATCCAAAACCACATCCGTCAAGACCGTCGTCGCAAAGCCAGTATCGCAGCTCAACCGACTCCAGACGGCTTCTTCAAGGACATTCACATCAAGCGCTGTCGAAAGAATGCCGCGATATGCGCAGCCAACTCACTCAGCTTTATCAAGGACCAACCCATCATTCGCCCAGCGCGCTACGATTGGGAAAAATCAAAACACCGTACAATCCAGATCTGCTAATACAACGCGGAGGTTATTGGATCAAGAGCAATCAGCTCTCGCGTCACCAGCACCCAGGTCAAAGAAAAGTGTTTCGAAAGGTACACTTGTATCAGATTAACCATCACATGGATTGAAGTAGACTATCTAACACAATGCAGCCAGAGATTCACCCAAAAGCCCAAGTTTGAAGGTTCGATCCAAACGCGATTCCGGCAAGTTCAAAGGTAGACACTTCAAAACCAGGTCTATATGTTGCTGATTTAATTCTAGCCCACGGAGCATCTAAGACAAGGTCTTTTGCACAAATG